>CM021105.1:244777695-244994725 GCA_007115665.2 Sequoiadendron giganteum | reverse complement strand
TATTAGGGTTAAGGATCCAATGTATAGGGTCAAGTGTTGAGAATTAAGGGTATAGTGTTGAAGATCTATAGGGTTGATGGTTTAGGGTATTGGGTTGAGGGTATAAAGTTGAGGGATGAGGGTATAAGGTTTAAGGGTTTAGGGTTTAAGGGTTTAGGGTTTAGGGTTTAGGGTTTAGGGTTAAGGGTAGAGGGGTTATGGTTTAGGTTATAGGTTTGATGGTACGTGGTTGAAGGATTAGGGTTGAGGGTCCAATGTATAGGGTAGAGGGTATAAGGGTTGAGGGTTTAATGTATAGGGTAGAGGGTAGTGGGTAGAGGTTTTAAGGGTTTAGGGTTTAAGGGTTTAGGGTTTAGGGATTAGGGTTTAGGGTATAGGGTATAGGGTATAGGGTTTGAGGGATTATGGTTGAGGTTCTATTGTATAGGGTAGAGGGTATAGGGGTTGATAGATTAGGGTTTAAGGGTTGAGGGTTGAGGTTTTAGGGTTTAGGGTTTAAGGGTTGAGGGTTTATGGTTGAGGGTATAGGGTTGAGGGATTAGGGTTGAGGGTCCATTGTATAGGGTAGAGGGTATAGGGGTTGAGGGATTAGTGTTTAAGGGTGTAGGGTAGAGGGTAGAGGGTAGAGGGTAGAGGGTTTAAGGGTTTAGGGTTTAAGGGTTGAGGGTATAGGGTTGAGGGATGAGGGTTGAGGGTTTAAAAGGGTAGAGGGATTAAGGGTTGAGGGTTGAGGGATTAGGGTAGAGAGTTTACTTGGGTTTAAAGGTTTAAGTGTTGAGGGATTAGGGTTGAGGGATTAAGGGTTTAGGGTTGAAGGGTTGAGGGTTTATGTTTAAGGGTAGAGGATTTAGGGTATAGGGTTGGTGGATTAGGGTTGAGGGTGGGCCTACTACATTTCCTATTCAATGAAATTGGCAACCTAATTTTTACATCACTGGGAAATCTCATTTCTTCGACCCATCTTTTCAAATAGGCCACTACATTTCCAATTTCACTGAATTGGCAAGCTAGTGGGCCCACTAGCTTGCCAATTCAGTGAGATTGGAAAAGTAGTGACCTGTTTGAAAAAATGGGTCGAAGAAATGAGGTTTTCGAGTGATGTAAAAATTAGGTTGCAAATTTCATTGAATTGGAAAGTTAGTGGGCCCACCCTCAACCCCAAACCCTCTACCCTCAACCTAAATTGGCAACCTAACTTGGCCAATTTCACTGAATTAGCAAGTTAGTGGGCCCACTAGCTTGCCAATTTGGTGAAATTGGCAATCTAAATTGCCTTGTTTTAAAAAATGGGTCCGAGAAATGGGGTCTTTCAGTGATGTAAACCATTGTGAGATCCCATTTATTGGACTCATTTTTTTAAATAGGCCAAGTTAGGTTACCAATTTCATCGAATTGGCAAGCTAGTGGGCCCACTAGCTTGCCAATTTAGTGAAATTGGAAACCTAACTTGACCTATTTGAAAAAATGGGTCCAAGAAATGGGGCCTCCCAGTGATGTAAATCAGTAGGAGGCCCCATTTCGTGGACCCATTTTTTCAAACAGGTCACTACATTGCCAATTTCATCGAATTGGCAAGCTAGTGGGCCCACTAGCTTGCTAATTCGGTGAAATTAACAACCTAACTTGGCCCATTTGAAAAAATGGGTCCAAGAAATGAAGTCTCCTAATGATTCACATCACTAAGAGACCCCATTTCTTTGACCCATTTTTTCAAATAGGCAACTAGATTGCCAATTTCGGTGAATTGGCAAGCTAGTGGGCCCACTAGCTTGCCAATTCAGTGAAATCAGCAATGTGGTGACCTATTTGAAAAAATGGGTCCAATGAATAGGGATGGAGTGAGTGGGAGAGAGAGAGAGGGGGGGAGGAAGTCGTAGAGAGACAGAGGGTAGAGGGTATAGTTTTTAAGGGTTTAAGGGTTTAAGTGTTAAGGTTAGAGGGGAGAGAGATAGGAGTAAGTGAGTGAGAGAGAGAGACTTGAGAGAGGGAGAGGGGGTAGGAGGGTGAGTCTTGAGAGAGAGAGAGGGAGGGAGTGGGAGAGAGATAGAGGGTTTAACGGTTAAGGGTAGAGGGTAGAGGGGAGACAGATAGAAGGAGTGAGTGAGTGAGAGATATTCTTGATAGAGGGAGAGGGGTAGGACATAGAGACTTGAGAGAGAGAGAGAGGGAGGGAGTGGAGAGAAATAGAGGGTAGAGGATTTAAGAGTTAAGGGTAGAGGGGAGAGAGATAGAAGGAGTGAGTGAGTGAGAGAGAGACTTGAGAGAGGGAGAGGGGGTAGGAGGGAGAGACGAGAGAGAGAGAGAGAGAGAGAGAGAGGGAGTGGGAAAGAGATAGAGGGTAGAGGGTAGAGGGTTTAAGGGTAGAGAATAGAGAGAAAGATAGAGAAATATAGAAAAAGAGAGAGAAAAGAGCATTAGCACGAGAAGAGTTAAAGTATAAAGACAATGGAAAGTTGAAAGATACAAAATCAATCATTGAGTGGTGTAATGCTTCAATGGGTCTAGGTAATGAAGGTACATCTTTAGTTCATAGATTCTTTTGGTTGATGGATGATACTAACATTGCACCATATGAGGATTGATGTACACTAACATGATCGAGTGAGCTACACTCTTTCCTTAGATTAGATGCAGGTTCATGGAGTATCAATAAATAGAAGATGGCATGCTTTTGTTCTTCATGTACAATGCAAGCCTAAGATGATTGTGAGTCAAAAGAATGGGTTGAGAAATGGTCGTTAAGTTATCTTAGCCCACTTCACATGTATCGCCCTCCTATGACATTGGAACTAACACAGATGGATTCATTAGTCAATTTTGACCACATATCAAATCTAGTTCAACCAGGTAATATATCTACTTGCTTAGTTTTTGAAATTGCTATTGTTATCTTAATTTGTAGTGTTTGTAATGTTGACTAATTTCAGGAGATTTGCTACACATATCAATGCAGGGCATTTTTATGCAATTATTGCAGATGAAGAAAACAAAGAGGGAACAAACTATTACTTTTGTCATTGTGTTGGGGCCAAAAAGAAATTGGAGGCCCCAGTCATAGATGGAGAAAACATTAAATACCCTACAGGCTCAGTTGTTGTTACTGGGACGTGGCTTAGAAGGTACCCACATAAGAGTGTTAAATATTGGTTGTTTCAGGACTTTGGCATGCATCAAAATATTTTTCATTACTCTAACCTTGTCATGGCATCCAATGTTCATTTGACCAAATATGGGGTTAGACCTTTGAACAAGACCTTGTGGAAGGTCCGTGAGTCTGACCATGAGGTAATACTTGAAACAATAAAGAGTATAGCAGACCTAGATGGTTCGTTGAATTATTTTTTAAGTATGCACATTGGTTCTTATTAATTTATACTTGTATGCACATTAATTTGTATGATGCCAATGCTATGATGAAAATGCTACCATCTAATGTTTATATCATGTATGTAGGTGATTGATGAAGTTATCAGAATTGCAAATGTAGCACACTTTATGTTTAGAACTTTGGCAAAGGATACAAAGTTCAATGGTATTTTATTTTCTCTCAAAAATATGCAAAAAAAAATGACATAGGATATTCTCAATAGATAAGTAAACTAAGTGGAAAATTAAATTATGTTGTTTTTATAATAAGTTACAAGTTTCCAAAAGGTTGGAAAGTAATATTTTGGTTACGTTCTATTCATGTTCTATTCATGAGAGGATGTTGTGTGCAATAGGTATCTTGGAAATCCCAATGAAGATGTATGACCAAGAGTGACTAAGTTGAGAGAGTGGCATGCCTATCCTCAATGGAAGCATCGAGATTTAAGCCTTGTTGTTTTTGAGTTGGAACCAAATGGTGTGGATTTGTTGTCTGTAAGTGCCTTCCATTTATTTTTATTTCATTTCTATTTTGGATGCTCTTTATTTTTCTTCTTTTACTTTGCCTATTTGTAAGTAACCTACTAAAACTTGATTGGTGTCCCCTTGTAGAAAATGTTGATTTATGAGCCATCCAAGAGAATATCAGCCAAAAAAACAATGCAACATCCTTATTTTAATGATCTTGACAAATCTCAATTATGATTTTAAGCCATTATAAAAGTTTGTGTGAAGCTTGGTGAGGAAATTTCAAGTTATTCATTTGAAGTTAAGCTTATCATGAGCACCTATGCTATAGACATTATAAGAGCATCTCAAATTTCAAGTTATTCTATTCATGAGAGGTGTTGTGTGCAATAGGTATCTTGGAACTCCCAATGAAGATGTATGACCGAGAGTGACTAAGTTGAGAAAATGGCATGCCTATCCTCAATGGAAGCATCAAGATTTATGCCTTGCTATTCTCGAGCTAGAACCAAATGGTGTGGATTTGTTGTTTGTAAGTGCCTTCCATCTATTTTCATTTCATTTCTATTTTGGATGCTCTTTCTTTTTCTTCTTTTACTTTGCCTATTTGTAAGTAAACTACTAAAAATTGATTGGTGTCCCCTTGTAGAAAATGTTGATTTATGAGCCATCCAAGAGAATCTCTCCTAAAAAAGCAATGCAACATCCTTATTTTGATGATCTTGACAAATCTCAATTCTGATTTGAAGCCATTACAAAAGAGTGTGTGAAGCTTAGAGAGGGAATCTCAAGTTATTCATTTGAAGTTAACTTCTTCATGAGCACCTATGATGTAGACATTATAAGAGAATCTCGAATGTATGAGTGACATTGTAAAATATCTGTGAGAACAAAGTACCTGAGGCATTGTGCCTACAAGTACAAGCACTTGGGTTTTAGAATGGTGTATGAAACATATTAGACAATTGTAGCACAAATAGAAGAATTAGGACAACCAAATAAATCTAATTTTATTGTAAACAACTTATTATTAATATAGTGAGTGTAATAACCATTGATGGTTACTAATCATTCTTTTTCTCTTTTTAGTATCTCCCTATTATAACTAGCACCAATTGACTAACTTATTATAAAAAATTCATTTATTAAAACAAAGCAACCTAATGATTATATATCAATATCAATATAGCATACAATCTATTCAAATAAACAATTGTAATTATATTTACTCAAATTTTGAAATTTATTGTTGCCCTCAAATATTTGTAATTCATGCAACATAATTCCTTAATAGTCCAAATTGCAAAAGGGTAGCAATCTTTGACGGCCTGTTACCTGGATACCATATCAGTTATGTGCATTTTTTCTAAGGCATCATGATCATGTAGGGGACCTCTACAATAACCTCTCTTGGTTTTTGTTATCTTGGAGTCATTTTTCCATGGTGTCTAGTTTTGACTTGATGGAAAAAATGTCAATTACAAGTAGTGTAAAGTTGCAAAGTGGTGCAAATTTTGTTCTGCAACTCATGTGACCAAATGGATTGTTCCAATGCATATGGATGGGTGGTTTTACACTAGGAATGGTCCTCTTTCACACCCAAATATGCCGAATTTCTTTGAGCTACATTCAACCAACTCGATCCCTTAAGGGTCCAAAGTGCAAAAGGGCATCAATATTTGATGGGCTATTACTTAGAAACCATGATGCTTACAAACTCTCCATATAAGCCTACAAGATCAATTTTGGCCCCTCTACAATAACCTCTCTCAGTTTTTGTTATCTCAGAGATATTTTCTTGTGGTGTCTAGTTTTCACTTGATGGAAAAAGTGTCAAATGCAAGCAGTATAAAGTTGCAAAGTGGTGTGACTTTCATTCTACAACTTGTGTGACCAAATAGACTATTCCAAAACATCCAAATGGGTAGGTTTATGCTAGGCATGGTCCTCTTTCACACCCAAACATGTTGAATCACTCTGAGCTACGTTCAACTGGCTCGATCCCTTAAGGGTCTAATGTGCAAAAGGGCAACAATCTTTGACGAGCTATTACTCAGAAAATATGATTCTTACAAACTCTCTATCTATGCTTATAGGATTATGTTGGGCCCCTCTACAATAACCTCTCTCAGTTTTTGTTATCTTAGAGTCATTTTCCCATGGTGTCCAGTTTTCACTTGATGGAAAAAGTTTCAAATGTAAGTAGTGTAAAGTTGCAAAGTGGTGCAACTTTCCTTCTGAAACTTGTGTGACCAGAAAAACTATTCCAATGCATTTGAATGGGTATTTTTACACTAGGCATGGTTCTATTTCTCACCCAAATATGTTGAATCGCTCCCAGCTACATTCAACCAACTCGATCCCTTCACGGTCCAAAGTGCAAAAGGGTAGCAATCTTTGAGGGGCTATTACTCAGAAATTGTGATTCTTACAAAATCTTCATCTAATACTATGGGATTATGATGGGCCCCTCTACAATAACCTTTCTCAGTTTGTTTTAATCTCAAAGTCATTTTCTTGTGGTGTCCAGTTTTCACTTGATGGAAAAAGTGTCAAATGCAAGCAACGTAAAGTTACAAAGTGGTGCAAATTTCGTTATGCAACTCATGTGACCAAACAAATTGTTCCAACACATTCGGATGGGTGGTTTTATGCTATGCATGGTCCTCTTTTGCACCCAAAGATGCTGAAACGCTCTGAGCTATGTTCAACCGACTCGATCCCTTAAGGGTCCTAAGTGTAAAAGGGTAGAAATATTTGACGAGCTATTACTTGTAAACCATGATGCTTACAAACTCTCTATCTGAGCCTACAAGATTTCATTAGGCCCCTCTATAATAAACTCTCTTGGTTTTTGTTATCTCAGAGTCATTTTCCCATGGTGTACAGTTTTCACTTGATGGAAAAAGTGTCAAATGCAAGCAGAGTAAAGTTGCAAAGTGGTGCAAGTTTCCTTCTACAACTTATGTGACCAAATAAACTATTCCAACACATCTAGATGGGTATGTTTATGCTTGTCATGGTTCTCTTTCACACCCAAACACGCTGAATCACTCCGAGCTACATTCAACTTGCTTGATCCCATAAGGGTCCAAAGTGCAAAAGGGCAGCAATCTTTGACGGGCTATTACTTAGAAACCATGATGCTTATGAACTCTTCATCCAAGCCCATGAGATTGTGTTGGGCTCCTCTACAATAACCTCTCTTGGTTATTTTTGATCTCCGAGTCATCTTCTCGTGGTGTCCAATTTTTACTTGATGGAAAAAGTGTCAAATGAAAATATTGAAGTTGTTTAGCATCAACTAATAAAGTTGTTTAGCATCAATCAATAAACATTCAAGAAAAACCATGAAGGAAAATAGTGATCAATGCTAGGGCTAACTAGTTAATAAGTATACACATGAATAAGTGAAGCATACATGTGAATAAGGGAAGCACAAATACTCAAAAGCGCGTGAGCCTTGAATTATACACACGAATACAAGGCATATGCAAATCAATACAAAGTATATGTATGAATACAAGGTATACTCATGAAAACATGTAAGTCACAAAGTATACATTGGAATACATGTAAGTCACAAAGTATACACGTAAGTTGTAACGTATACACTTGAATAAACGTAACTCATATCTATTGAACCATGGATTTATAATGTAAATATGGACACCATCGATTAAAAGAATATTTGTATTAACCAAATAGCCATGTAGGCATACATAAATATATGTCGATATAAGTATAAAATATATACAAAATAGCCATATAGGCTTATGAGAATGCCATATAGGAATACAATGTCAAATATATCCAATACAAAATATGTACAAAAATGCCATATAGGCATACAACAAAGGGCTCTAGAATCAAGTCATTTCTCTGCATCTTATCGAAATAAATTATTTCCCTTTGCTTGTTGGTCAGATGGCGATAGGTCTGTCACTCATTTATTCTAAGGTTGAGGAGTGCTCCTAGTGCTCCTCCTAGGGTTTAATTCTTGGTCAAGATTTATCTATTGCAATAAGAAGTAAAGAAATTAATATATAGAAATTACATTATAAAAAATGATATATTTAACAAAATAATCACTTATCGCGAGTAGACGATCTCTCTCCTGGAGGAAAATATTCACATGCCCATGTTGTGGTGTGTTGAAGCCCTATAAAATCCATCCAAAGAGAAATTAAACTAAGAATCAATAATGGTTTGATTTTTCACTAACTAATAGTTATAACAATGAATGTAAATTGAAATTTAGTAATCTACCCCATACCTCCTCTGTGAGAGCCATTGAGGAGTCTATAGTAGATGAAACATCGAGCTCCATTGCCCTATGAATGTTTGAAGGTGTATCTACTTCCAACATCAGAAAATAAAACAACACATTATTCAATCACGAAAACTACAATAGTGATCCACGTCATGGCTTATAATGCATTAGATAATGAACAAAAATTTGAGTACTTATTAAACTATATATTTTTGACTATCATGCTTACTATTTTCCCTATCCATAGCTTGTTCGAAAGCAACTATTTTTAGGCTTTTACCCATAGCAGCAAGGTGGTGAACCGTTTGATAAAATGCTTTTGTAGATATGTATGATAACTGTGGTAGCATAGCTCGAAGCCAGTGAATTGTTTGAAAAAATGCCTCAAAGAAATGAGGTCTCATGGTGATGGAATACCATTACAAACAAATGTGTCATGGCATTCCATCACCATAAGACCGCATTTCTTTGATGCATTTTTCCAAATAGTTCATTGCCTTCTCTATGGTATTATGCTGGGATGGGGTGGACGGTGTAGTGTGGTCTTGGTTATGAGATGGAGGGTGATCATGACATGAAGAGGGAGGGGTGGGTGTAATGCCCCGCCAAGTAACCTTAAAGGAAGTTGCAATTAACATCTTAAGCGAACCAATTTTTTTTTATAAAGTGCATTTAACATACACATTCACTTACTAATTAACAACAACCTCTAAAGCTACAAGGTTAGGATTACTTAAACCCACACATATATATTACATATAACCATAGCCTTATGAACTTTATGAAGTAACCATCATACATCATAAGAATACTACATAACATAATAAGATAATCAACCAAGAAACAATCTCATAAACATTATCTTAACCCAATAGTTACATCACTCATTCCCAGAATGAGACACAAGTACAAATGTATTACAATTACATAAATCCACCTCTTACAAAATAGGGATAAAATATCATATACAAACTGAAATATTACAATGCAAGAAATTACAACAAGAACCGCGAGCTGTCCATCTGGATGTCTCACCACCAAGTACTGAAAATCGATGGGGACCCAACGGTTTTGGTGCATGTTCCACCCTACCAATGTGGTACCCGAAGGCCCACCCCCCATTCTAGGAGATAGTAATAAAGTAACATGGACAAAGATCTACAATCCACTAACCAAAGGTAGACTCATACTGACTCAAACTGACATAACCAAATAAATGTCATCAATAAGTACAAATCGAGTTCAACTCAAGTACAACATAAGTACAAATCAAATACAATACAAGTACAACTCCAACATCACTGACATAGGTCACATTGCTTCTAGACATAATAATAATCAAGTATGTTCACAGAACCATACACGTAAAACAATTAACAACAGTTGTCCTAGATAGAGTGTCATCGCAAGGTTTGTCATGAGATCTCCTCTACGCATTCTTCATAGGCTCTGACACAAGTAACCTCAACCGAATCCCGGCACTCATACTCACTCATGCGGAATCAACTACCTCTCGCAAGAACAAGATAGTTGATCTTGCCATTTCAGGCCTTCTCACTCATCCCAAGTCTAAACAAGCCCTTGTATCTATGAGTGAGGATTAAATTATCTTGATTAGTGAGAAGTTAGTCCTAATCTTCTAAGTACATTATTTTAATTATCACTTGTTTAAATCACTCCTGAAGGTTATCCAGTTTACCTCTTTGGGCTCTGGGGCCTAACAGAAGCCACTCTTCTATTCGACAACACGCACCCAAACAATCCACCAAGGGAACTACAAGTTCATACCAACTAGGCATCATAATCCACTCCAACACAAGGAGGATATAAATAATGGAACTCACTTCAAACATCTTGGAGGCAACAAACACATAGTCCACTCCTTTCACAGAAGGCAACAAGATGAAACCACATCATAAGGTCACTCCATACAAGGAGACACGGATCCCATAATCCGCTCCTAAACCAAGGAGGTGCAAACATCCCCGTTCATGAAAACTGGGTAAAACTGAAAAGACGCCATGCACTACCCAAGGGAAAACAATTGGATGGCATAAAGATTCAACAACCCTTATCATCTAAGTTCTTCTGGAAGACTTATAATTTAGGACTAACACTAAATCCCAAAACCCACAATGCAACTTGACGACATTGCAACAAAAGCATTCAAGTCATCAATCAAATCTAATATTTGGATTTCCTAAATCCATACTCATTCAATAGGTAGTGTTGACAAAGTCAAAGACACGATAACTAGATCATCTAAAATAATCATAACCCCTATTTCCCTTTTCATTATTGGAAATCTAAAACAATTAAACTTACTTCCCTTTACTGAATATAGAGAATTAAATCCTTCAAGATAATCATGAAGAAGATACTACTTTTGGATATACTAAATCCATATCTTTTTCATAATCCAATCACAATGATTCAACTAATCTAAATAGAAATTAATAAATAACATAATTGATTGCCTCATCAATAAAATAACTTTTTAATTTACTTTTAAATCGACACAAATCCATGCAAGTAAACTCTTTCCGTTTCCTAACCAAATCTTACATCTCATTCATTTTTCTATTTAAAACATTCAATCACTTTAATATAATAACGTATTGTTTCTCTATCCATTTTTAAACATGCAATTTCATCAATGTATAAAAAATATCTTTTGGCTTATCTATTTGACCACGTATTCATATTGTTTCTAATTAAATCTCATTAAATATTTCTATAATTCTTCAATATATTTAAATATCTTTTTCCTTATCAATTTTGACCATACATTCAAAACTTATCTTTTAAACTCTTCATGCAAAGCTAAATTATACGCACTTAAATAAAACAAGGTAAATACTTATTGAAAATGCTCATGGATATATATATATATATATATATATATATCTCAATATATTTTCTTCAATCATATTAACAAAATAAACATTTCCTTTTTAAATCAAGTAATTATTTCTAATAAAAAATATTATCTATTCTCTCAAATGGATATATACCTTCAATATATATTAAATATAAATTAATATATTTAAATATATTTAATCATTAACATATCTTCTATTCTTTATAGAATATCAAATTGCTTAATTCAAAATAAAATATCCCTTATCATTAATTTTCCAAATTATATATATATTTTTCCAATTAAATCAAATTAATAATTGGACCTTTTACACATGAATTTAAATTCCACAATTAAATTTTAAATTATGCATTCTATAAATCAAATATTTAACTCCTTCAATTAAACTTTAACATGCTATTTTAAAATAAACAATAATTTCTCCATATGTTTATAATTTTAATTCCACTAATCTAATATACAAATTTTATTTCAAATAATATAAATAAATATAATACTTTAGTATTATAAATTATAATATAAAATATTATTAAATAATATTTTAATATTATAATAACAATACATAAAATATTGATATTTATAAATATCAATTTATTATTATTTTATTTTCAGAACAGCCATGAGAAAATAACTTAACAGTAGTCTCATGTTTTAAGCATAACTCAAAAATTACGATCTGGGTATTTGCGATTTTTTTATAAGGATAAGAAACTTTCAAAATCCAAAAACCCTTTAAATTTCCTGACAACCCAGTTTGTGAAGGTGAAGTTATAGATTACACAATCAGACCATTTTACCATAAAAAATATAACTATACTACAGATTTTAAAATCCGTTTTCTAATAATAACAGAGGATTTCATTTTCTAAAAACATTCTAAATGCATTGTTCAATCTCTATGTTTGATTTCAATAACAACAAAATCAATTTCTCCAAATAATTTAAATTCAACTAAAGTTTTCACAATTTTCACTCAAGAATTTTCACAAGCAAAGGCTGTAAATTTGTTTAATTCTTTTCTTCTAATATGAAATTTATTTTCTAAAACAAATTTAACCAACAAATATTTAATCATTACTATTTTAAAGAAAACAATCAATAACAATAAAACACAAAAAGGAAAACCTGGTACAAGAAGCTACAGGAAGAGATGAATTTCTGATGCAAGCCTCCTCCAAAGATTTCCTGAATTTTCTTCAATCCTCCAAAGAACCCAATCCAAAATCCAACAAATGCAAACAATCTTTCCTTCAATCAATTTTACAATCAAACTTTCTTCAAACCCTTGTGCAAATTTTCCAAAATTTCTTTCCTGCTGTAAAAATGTATTTTTTTCTTCTAAAAGATTTTTCTGCCCTAAAATTAAAACATGTATTCTTTATAAATCAAAATTACCTAATACAACCCTAATTCACATTACATGCAAATTAGATATTTCAATTTCAATTTCAATTTCAATTTCACTTTCAATTTCAATTTCACTTTCAATTTCAAATTTCAATTTCACTTTCAATTTCACTTTTCGAAAACCCACTTTCAATTTAAATTGAAATTTTAAACAATAAATTAATTTCCAAAGTTGCAACTAATTTCCCAAATAAACATTTAATTACAATTTCTAATTTAATTCCCGCATGTTGGAATTAAATTCCAAAATTAATTCTAATTCTTTTATTTCCTTTCATTCTCTTGCATCACGTTTAATTAATTAATTTAATTATTTAATAACTAAATTCAACCCTTTGGATCAAATTTAATTAATTAAATAAACTAAATATAATTAATTAATTTAAATATAAATTTTTATCCTCATTGCATTATTAAATAACCATCAACATGATTTAAATGCAATTATTCTAAATATCTATTTCCAAATCAAGAATTCTTCAGAAATAAATAACATTAAAGCAAGACATACAATGACTCGACACACACAACTGATGACACACTAAGGCTAGGGTGTAAACTTGACACATGTTACCTAGCTACTATCTCCCGTTCAACTTAACTGTTGGATCGACACGCTCAAACCTGTGAAACCAGGTGGAGTCGATGTCATCTACCTGCAATCCTGCAACCAAGTAAACAACATCATACCATATATCCAGCATATAATACACACCGTGAAGAAGGAATTACGGATTTGCAGGGCGCTCGCAAGCGAGTGATGCGAACCCGTCTTCTTCACCAATACACTCATCGAAACTGACACTTCTATCATAATCCAGTAATCTCATAATAACATCTCATGTTAACTCTACAACATCATTAATGCATGTGAAACAATAATCAGATAACTACATCCCATAATAATAGTTGTCACTCAATAGTAGCGATCAAAATATCATAACAAAATGTATCCAGAAGCAAGGTAACTACAACCAAACATAGCATAAAACAACTTGAACAAGAAGCAAAATAGAGGGGTATTACAGTGGGGACATGAACAAGTGGAATAAAAGGTGGAAGGTTCCATGGATTGGTAAATTGAGTATGAGGATGAGGACCTTGAAAAGAATTTGGAGGGGAATTTTGGCTAAAGGGTTGGTTTCTATTCTTTAGGTAGTGAGTTGTTTGAAAAAATACCTTAGAGAAATGTGGTCTCATGGTGATGGAATGGATTTCCATCACCATGAGATCACATTTCTTCAAGGAATTTTTTCATACTAATCACTTCCTTGACTATGATATTGCTTACTATTATGCTTTAATAGATTTTTTCCAAGCATCCATAGTTTGTTGGAAAACACCTATTTTAGGTTTTTAGCCATAGCAGCAAGGAAGTGATTAGCTTGATAAAATTATTTGGTACACATGTATGGAAAATGTGGTAGCATAGAAAAGGTGGTGAGTTGTTTGAAAAAATGTCTCAGGGTAAACCCACAAAAGTGGTTTACAATTTCAGTGAGGTAGGAAAAGTTGCAAAAAATGACCCCAAAATGACCCCATGCAAAAAAAATTGGTTCTTGGGGGTTCGAACAAACTTTTGGTTTGAGCACTTTGAACAAACCCATTAAATGTTGAGTTCCACATTTCTCGAAAAAATAAGCAAATAAAATGGTTGTGGAAAGAGGGTTCACTCGATTCGAGCAATCCCTAGTTCAAGCAAACCCTGGTTCAAGCAAACCCTAGTTCAAGTGAACCTTGGTTCAAGCGAACCCTGGTTTGAGTGAACCCCCTTTTTCCCCCCGTCTCCTCCTCTGGCACCTAAAAACTCCATAAATTTTCCCTTTGAAGCTCGGGTTGAGGATGAAAATGGAGGAGACTTCGAAGCTTTGGTTTTATTATGTATTTGTTTTTTTAGTTTTATTAAACATAAGTTTTTCACTAAAAATCAAGCTCTTTGTTCTGCACATGTGGAAAAATAGCAGATTATCCAAAAAATTTGAAAAATATGAGTGCACTAGATATTGAAGTCCTTGATCCAACAAAAAAAATTTGAATTCCGATACATACAAAAAATTTGACATTGGATACGGTCCGCCTATGTCTAAATTATAATTGGTTTGACTTTGAAACTTGATTAAGGAAAAAATATTCAATAAAACACTATGAAACCAATTGGAAGCACTAGATATCATACTTACAAATCTAAACTCAAAAAAAATAGAATTTTATCCTTCATGAAAAAATAGTTATGTTGTATATGGTGAGCGTTACTCCTTAAAAATGGTGTTTACTGAAAAAACTAGTTTTTCAAGGAGATGGAGAAAGAAGTGCAATCTGATTCCAAAAAAAATTGAAAAAAATATATTTAGAATCTAGAGATAAAATGTGACAAATCACTAGTTTGCACCATCTTCAAATTCCTCATGGTTTAGCTGCTATAGGTGCCTGAAAGTGAAGATTTAGTTAGAAAAAAATATTTCAGTGTCCAGTTCGATAAAAAATTGTAAACTAGTATTGTGGGATCACCCCTCAAAGAAATGTGATTTTATGGTGATGGAATGGCATTCCATCACCATGAGACCACATTTCTTCGAGGCATTTTTTCAAACTACTCATTGCCTTGTATATGCTATTGCTTACTATTATGCTTTGATAGATTTTTTCCAAGCATCCATAGTTTGTTGGAAAGCACCTTTTTTAGTATTTTAGCCATAGCAGCAAGGAAATGAACTATTTGATAAAATTATTTGGTAGACATGTATGGAAAATGTGGTAACATAGAAAAGGTGGTGAGCTGTTTGAAAAAAGCCTCAAAGAAATTGGGTCTCATGGTGATGGACATCACCATTAGACCACATTTCTTTGAGGCATTTTTTCAAACAACTCATTGCCTTTTCTATGCTATTGCTTACTATTATTTTTTCATATATTTCTTCCAAGCATCTACAACATAGACAAGGCAGTGAATCGTTTGAAAAGATGCCTCAATAAAAAGTGGTCTCATGGAATGCCATGACCAGAAAATGCAATTAGAAGTTGCTCCTACTTATTACTTATGCTATGTGAAGTAATTGCATCACTTCTTATGTTGAATTTCTAAACAACTATATTGTAGTTGAAAATTTGTCATGTATCAACATCTAGTTATTAGTTATGGAATGCCAAGTAATTCTTTGATTTTGAAAGATGTGCAATGTAATGTAATCAATGATATGAATATAAACTACACACATCTATTAAGTACAATTCATTAGTTAAACTCTTTATTCTATTACTTGCGTGTAGGTTTGTCTAAATCCACTAGCACTAGGAGGTGTTCCCGTGAAACCTTGAATATTAGCCTATTCAACATCCAAAATCAGATATTAGAATACTATTCATATAACAATGCTATTATCATGTAATAAATTTATAATTGTTTACTAGTTACATACCTCAACGATAGATGTAGTTGAGTAATAAGCAAGTGTAGGGCCGATGTATCAAGCATCAACACTATGACCCTAAATTTTTATTAAAATAATAAAACTAAACTAGCTAATCTTGCATTTCAAAATTGAAATTTAATAAATTAAATTGAATGAACGTGCTAACATTTACCTGAGTATCGATGCCATAAGCCTCATTCAAAATGTCAGTTGCCCTTGCCATCTTCATAGTTGCAAATGTATCCTGCATAGCAGCCTCTTGAGTGTTGGTGGGGTCATATGAACAAGTCACCCGCAAGCTTGGCACAACTGGGATTGAAGCCCACCACTCAAAGACTCCCCTAGATGGCATTGTAGTATAGGGCTGGCATGCTAGATGACACTTTGGGTTAAGAGCTGCTACCCTACAAAGTGTCTACCTCAAAACTCTCCTTCACAATGGAAGGGATAAAGATGTGCTCATGAGGCAGCCTAGTGAGGGGTCATCTCACTTTCCACCTAGGATCTTGTTGTGCACTATGTCTATCTAGAGCTAACCACCAACCTATCCCCTGGAAGTCCCTCATATCAAAATAATTCAGGATTTTGTTCAGGATGAACTCACAATATAGTTTCCATAGGAAATATTGTGGGACTTCCCAATTATTGCATGATGGGTAATCAAAAACTATGTACCACATATCCCCAAAAAAATTCCTAATCTACTGGTGGTGGCACCAATGGATAGGAAACCTCTTCACATTGAGGCTAAGATTTTGATTTGTGTGTGGGTCAGTGAATAATGAGCACAAATCTAATTTTGTAATTTTTAGATTTTTTACATCTTTATATGATAATTTATCCCAATAAAAATTCTTAGCCGCTTGCCTCCTATCTTACCAACCACTTAATTGTTTCTTGATTTCATCTACATGTTTTAACATTTCTTTAAGTGAATTTGCAAGTGTTTTTCTTTTCATGGTTGAACCGTTTGGATCGTTCAACCTCATGATTAACTCCTCAATTTGTTTTTTATTGTTTTCAATTTCACTCATAAAATTTTGTTGAGTGCCAGGAGGATGTTGAGGGATTGGTGGAGGAGATTATTGTTGTGGTTGTTGAACTTGAGGATTTTGTTCATGTTGTTGTTGCTCTAGTTGTTGAGGATTTTTAGGAGGGTTTTGAAGAGGGTTTCCAGGATCATTATCATCTCCTACAAATTCAACAAATGAATATAAAAAACAACCTAAAACTAACAAATTCACAATAAAAAAGAAACAATCCTTACCTCTTCGACCTCGTCATCTATGTGGTGACATCCTGGCAATGAAATAGAAACAAATTGATGAAAAAATTGCAAGATTGACTCCTCCCAGAATGTGAGCGTCGAAAAGAAGGGCTTTTGGCTATAGGTAAAAAAAATAGTCACAACACAAATGAGCTTGATTTCCTTTTTTTTCCAAGTTTTAATGGCTCATAATGTGAGCGTGGAATAAGCTCGGTGTGGCTGAGCCTTAGGATCGACACACCAAGCCATAATGTGAGCACGTTATAGCACGCTCACATTATGAGCTATCAAAATTTCTTTTGTTAAATTTGGCCACAATTTTCCCCCCCAATCGTTTTGCACCCGTCCATGTATTAAATGTGACAAAAATGTATGTGTATTATGCTTCATCATATTTATGTGCTTTAATTTCATTGCATTAGCGGTTGGACTAATGTTTACATGGAGTGTGTAGTTTAGCCTTCCATGGCCATGGAAATTAGAGGCAACCAAAAAAACCCATGTGTTTACTGTGTGAAGCTTGACTCAACCCATATCGAGGAGTTAGTATCTTATGTTGTTTGTGTAAATTGTATTGTATCTTGTGACATGCATGTTGTGGGTTAAGGGTTTAATTTTTGGATTGTTTGAAGTTAAATGTGACCTTTAAATGTGAAATTTAGATCCCTTGTTTAATGCAATTTTAAAGGATCAAATATGTCTTAGTTTTAGTTGATTTTTTTAATTTTTAGGTACCCTAAGCATATGACCTAAGGGTTGGGGGTCATTTTTAGGCCATACCCTTGGCCATGCTTCATTTATGAACCCTCTAAAATGGCTTGGAAGAGTGGTGACGAATTTGGGGTGAGGGGATGGATATGACCTATCCCCATCCCACTTAGTCTCCCAATCTCATTTATGAGAAGGGATGGGAGCAATGGGAGTCCATTTGTGCACCATGCCTCTTAAATGTAAAAGAGCACATGGTGGTTGTGGAGTTTTTTTGATGGGGAGTTTTTGTTTTTTCCAAGTTTTGGGGAGCTTTTTGCTATGTGTGGAGAAGTTGTTGGAAGAGCTGGACGGAGTTGGAAGGGAATTGGAAAATCAAGCAACAAGTTTTTAGTTGAAGTTTTGATGTAGGATCCTTATCCTCCTACTTTGTTATAAATGTATATGTGTTGAATTAGTGTAGTGACATGTTATTTCTTGTTGTTTTGTTTAAATTATGTTGTGTGTAAGTGCATTGAGTGTGGGTTCATTTTATTGGGTTGGATCCCTAGTTTTGGCTGTGAGCAACCCATGTGGGGGATGGAGGGGGAGAGATCCCCATGAGGGGCTTGTGCTCAATTATTAAAATAATGTGTTTCAATTATGAAAATAATGGGTATGAGTACCCTTTTTGTTTAGATTTGGAAGGTTTGGGAGAATGAATGAATTAAGGAGGTTGCTAGTTGAAAATTTTAAATGAAGTAGTTGTTGCTAAAACTTCCCCCATGGTTGTGATCTCCTCTCAGCTCTCCACATAAAACCATTAGTTGGATTTTGTGTTGTGTTTACACCTTGCCTAACTTAGTGTATTGTATTGTGTTAAGTCTTTGTGAAATTGTTTCTATGTTGGGATGGACTATTTGTTTGTAATGTGGTCTTTTTGGGAGCTTCCTAGCTCAAGGGTGGCTGGTTTTCTAGCCTACAGTTGGTTAGTTGGTGAGCATGTTGGCCCACAGTTGTCATTGCACCAAAAGATCGACCTGTTAATGCCTGATACAACTGCTAGATTTAATGAATCCATGAGAGGCGATTAGTCCATGTCATGAATCCCGAGGGGAGCATTGACTATCTACCAAAAAACTCCCCCCCAACATTACTTGAGGGGATTTGAACCCGACACCTTTGGAATTGATACCACTTGTTGGCCCACAGTTGTCGTTCCACCAAAAGATTGACCTGTTGATGCTTGATACAACTACCAGAGTTAACGGATCCACAAGAGGTGGTTAGGCCATGTCATGAATCCCGAGGGGAGCATTGACCATCTACCAACAAAGCATCCCATAGGCTTGGAAAAGTTTTATTTCTGTGTGCAGGTTAAAAATTAGAGAAAACTTTCAAGTTTGGAAGGATAATCTATTTTGTGGGTAGATGCACAAGACATATAGAGTTGCAGATTTAAAGATTTAAGCCTTCTTTCTCATTCTCGTGCCATGAGTTATGTAGTATTCTATTTAAGAAGATGTAAATATTGTAATTAGAAATTGTAAAGAAAATAGAGACCTTATCATTCAACACAGTCTGTGCATATACTGTTGTGTTCAAGTTTTTCTTAAATGTAATAACTAAAACATTGTTCTAAGGTTTTTCATTACAAAGTAAATTTTGTTTCAGATACGTAATCTATGTTAAAATTCATTTTTTAAATTGTATTGTTGTTTTCATGCAAACCTGTAGTTAGAGGAAACCATGTGAGATAGTCTACTTATTTTGTTATTAATAGAAATAGATGTTTGTAACCTAGTTTAATCTGAGCTAGGATACAAAGGATATATTGCTCTTTTTTTGTGTCAACAAGAAGCATTACATTTTTTTATTTAGATTGTTTATTGTATATGTAATGAACGAAATTATAATTTTAATATGCTATTATGTTCATCATTTGTATAGATTATTTACAAAAGTTAGATAGTAGTTTCCAGAGAAATTCTCTGCTAATAAAGGATATATGATATCATAGCTTCCTTTCCTGCTACCTTAAATAGTCATTGAAAGGTCTTTTATACAAACTTCTAGGTAAATGTTAGTATATTATTATTCTGGAAAGGAAAAATATACAATTACAAGTCTATGGAGAAATAGCTACATATATAGTTGCAGATAAATGTTAGTGAAATTGCTAAAGGTAAACTTTGGTAAATAAAATTAGTATAGTAAGAAATCATTATTTTTTAATATTCTATTGTCTGTACAATTGAACAAATAGTTAAAGAAAAAAACGATGACTAGTTGAAGTTCAATATATTTTAAATATTAACAAATCTCAATGCAAAACCTAAAAATTTAAGGGGATAAAAGAAAATACCAATTTGCAATTTATTTTCCTAAGTCAAAAAGAAAATTTACAAAGTATTGTGGTTTTAACATACTAGATTCATTATAAGGTAAGCTTAAATATAGAATATCTATTTTTTCCCCCTTATAGATTTAGGATTTCCTTTCATAGTAAGGTAGGGTAATCTTTCTTAACCCAGTAATATCTCCCTCTTTATTTCATTCATAATCTTTGACCACAGCTAGATCTCTACACAGTGAAACTTGACACACAAAGGAGTGTCGATTAAGATTTTATAAAAGTTTAAATGTAAAAAATAAGAATAGGTTGCAAATGAAATTAGGAGGTAGGTATGTCTTAGAGGATCCATGACCTCCTCAAGGCGCACGACCTGGTGGAAGGCGCAACCTATCCATAGGTCACTATGCCCTAGGAAGAGGTCACGAGCCCTGTTCCCTGCATTTTCTTTAAATAAAGGAGAAACATACATACATTCTAAATTATAAAATGCATTATTATTTTGACCTAATCCTAAAATTGCAATGGGCATACCCTTTCAAATCCAAGCTCCTGGCCTGATCTCACCATTCCCCAACATGATTTGAACTTGCAAGAAACCTTCCCAGAACGAATATTTAAGTAAGAAACAAAAAGAAGATTATACTTACGATCAAAGTTGTCTTTTTTTGCAACCCATCTCCAAGATATGACATCGTGAGAGTTATGTCCTACAATAGCCATGTATTTTAGATCATCAGAAGAAAACAACAATGCTTGAGCTAATCCCCAAGAATTTGGAAGCATCGCTGAAAATTGTAGTAGGGTATGGCTGGGGTGGCACCAAGACTAGGATAAGGATTAGGGTGAGATTGATTTTAGGGTTAATTATTTTGTTGTCTCATGAATAATTTTTTAGGTTCCATGGTTAGACTCTTTTAAAATGGACACTAGTATAGTATCAAATTGATTGTAAAATTTTGAGTAGTTGAGGAAAAAATATTATTATCATAAAGCAATGTTGGTCTAGCCATTGTGAAAGCATGGCGCAATAATATTATTTTAAATAGAACTCAAAATTATTTTAATCCAACGCAACTCTTAAAATAGATTTAAAGATTTGTCATTGTAGCAAAACATTATGCTAAGTGACTTAGTCAAGTGGAAGAAAATATTTGATTTATCATGGAAATTGTTTTCAAATAATTCTTCACGGTTTGGTTAGCTATGTGATATTTAAATCAAAATGTATCCTATTTAATAATCACATATTCCTATGTACCTACTATTTAGGTTAATAAGTGTGTGAAGATAGATTTTAAAAACAATTAATATCATCATTAGCATTAACATCGACATAACGTGATATAATATTTTTATTGAATTAGTATACCTAAATAAAGGTGATTTCTATTATTATAAATATATGTGCTAATATTAATGAGATATAACCTTACTACAAGTATTAAAACAATAGTAATAATAGATATCTAGTATTAATACAAAGTGGAATAAATAAAAGAGTTAAGCAAATAGATAAATAGATATAATGGTAATGGACATGCGTATATAAATGCCGATAGAAAATGTTAAATTTAATATTAAGCATAAGAGTGCTATGAATACTATTAAAATATAATTAGTATTAAGAATAATAATAATATTCAAATTAATGATGGTGTTGATAGTCATTCTATCCCAGAGGTTTGTCTTAATAATAGCCACAAAAAAGTGAACTCCAATGAAGGAATATGATACTAGAAATACCAAGAGATCTTGCACATATTTAATATTATTAGTACTAGGAGAAATTTTAATAGTAATATTAGTAATGAGAATAGAAAATGCTTTGATACCAACAATATGATTGATAGTGATATTAACCTAAATATTAACAATAGATCACCAATGAAGATATTACTCAATATAATAATTAATATGATGTTAATAATATTATTTTAAAATAGATACATTTACACTAATATTAATTGTTAGGCTAATAATAATTTAGCGAGTAACATTAACATTAATATTACTATTAACAATAGAAAATAATAGTGTTGTTAATAATGCTAAGAGTAAGATTGGAATTGGAGAGGAGTCCTTTATTAATATTATGGGGTAATATTAACATTAATTGTTAAATAAGGATATTGTGTTTAATCATAATAATTATATCAATAGTATATGTTTTAATATGATGAGCATCATTAACATTGGTAAATGTAAATATAAATAATAGAAGAAGATCCCTTATCACCGATAAATAATAGGAATTGACTATAACTTGTATGCGAAATAAATGAATAAGAGATATGGCTCAAGAAGGGAAATAAAATAAACATAGGGTTTAATATCATGTTGTTATTAACTTTTAAATGGAGTTGTAACATTAACAATAAAGGAATTATGATAATATTGTCAATCGATGTAATGTTGTAACTTCATAAGTTATTAATGTGAGAGAAAGAATTCATGAAATAAATATTGATCATTTCAACATTGGAACAAGTACAAACTTATGTGTAGATTCTCCTTTATAGTTTTGTTTTAACAAAGGGTGTGCGGATTGATTTTGCACACCCAACCACTCTCCCTTTCCACACACCACCCTCAGGTGATGTGTCCATGATAGCATTGCATGAGCAACTCGTTGGATGCTTGTAGTTTACATACAATTTTTAGAAATGGTTAGTAGTTATTAGTATATTTCATGTTGTAGTTTAAAAAAAATGGTTGTGATTGTGTCCAAAGGTGTGAAATTTTTTGGGCACAATATTTGGTATTAGAGCCTAGGTTCCAACACTAGGAACTTTGGTAATTCTATGTGATGGGCCACTTGACCATTGTGTATGTTTTTGGGAAGCATGTGGATGTTGCATTGGTGGTTGTCATTGTACCAACAGAGCAACCTATTAATGCCCGATACAATCGCAAGATTTATACAAGATCCATGGGAGGCGTCTAAGCCATGTCATGAACCCGAGCACTACGTCGCACAATACAAGGAGACCAAGAGAAAATTCTTGCAAGAACCCCCCCCAGCGCAAGTGAGGGGTTCAAACCTGTGACCTTGGATCTGATACCAATTGTTGCATTGGTGGTTGTTGTTTCATCAAAATATCACCCTATTAATGCTCGATACAACTACCAAATTTATACAAGATCCAAAGGAGGCGATTAAGCCATGTCACAAACTTGAGCGCTGTGCTACACAACACAAGGAGACCAAGAGTTAATTCTTGCAAAATTGCATCAGTCTTAGTTGCATTGGAATAAGTAACCATTTAAGTGCTATCTTTGAAAACATTTATAGGAAAGAAGATATCTAGTTTTAAAATTGACCCAAGGCCTTATCTCCACTCCTACAAATAGAAATTATTAAAATTGTGATAGTATTCATTTTCAATATTAATGTTTTCTATCTCATAAATAGTGTTCTTGAGGCTATCCTAGCTATCTAAGAATCTTGCAAACTCACTTGAGATCATAAGTGGTGTTGATGCATGGTGTGGATACTCACATGACACTAGTATGTTCAATAGAGTATATCCTACCATGTAAATAAGATTAATTATCTTAGTGACACTAACATGGGATTTGAAATTGGATAATAATTTTATCTTGTTTATTTTAACAACAATATGCGTCAATATTCTAGCATTAAAAGGAATTTTAATATTATTGATAAGTAGAAAAAATTAACACCATGGATAATGTTGGATGAGAGGCAATATAGACATTAACTTTGTAGAGTAGTATTAAAAATAATACCAAATGAAACATCAATAATATTATCAATAGTTATAATTAAGCTATTAATATTAAAATAATGGACATTATAAGATGATATATTTGAAAAGTATATCTAGTAGAGTAAGAACTTTTGTACCATAATTCATTCTAACCTAACCATGTTAATGTTTTAGTCAAACTTCAAATGAGAGTTAGTGCTCTACTTTATCAAACTCATTGTCGAGACATTAAGATGTTGAATGGTAGACCTTTCTAGCATTATAGTGATGGTCACTCCTATTGAGTGAATTTATACCTAGTGAGAGAAGTAGATTATGACCTACCTAGGTGTGTAATGTAGTATTTCTACCTTGATTTAGGCATGGATTACTATGTGTTTTGGGTGTTTAAATATTTAAGGATATATATTAAAGGCTCTCACCATATCCATTCTAATAGTTAAAGTTAAAAATGATAATAAGTGGATTTTAGACCCACTCCTCTTAGAAACCTTGTGACACCTTAAGTGTCACTTCAAAATAATCTCCTGGTATCCTACTTATGTATAGTGGTTCAAAGTGTTCCAATGCTCTTACGCATTGTTTCATACCAGTCCCTATTCAAGTTTAGAAGGATCTGAGCTTTATATAAGAATTTCACAAAACCTTAAGAGCATGTGATCTATAACTTGAGTCATTTGGAATGAGATGTAAATGTGTGGTTAGCATATTGCCCACCTTGATAGAAGATAAAGCTAAGATAAATTATTTTGTTAGAACAATTACCCCCCCTTCCTTAATTAATAATATAAGTCATGTTAAGATGATAAAAATATTTAGGAAGTGAGTTGTGATTAAACTAAGAAAAAATTTGTGTTGATCGATAGTCTTTTGAAGAACTGAATGTTCTAATAAGTTCTTGATTCAAGAAAATAGGTATGCTTCCTCCTTTTACAAAGGTTTGAAGTTTAAAAGGAAGGTTAATACTCCTTGCTTAATGTTTCATAGAAATTTTAGTTGAATGTAACTTAATGAGATTGCAACATAACATAGATATGCCTAAAAGGAAAGGAAATTGAGTTAAAAATCTAGGGAAACAATAACTCACCCTTTTTGCTTCAACAAAATGGAAGGGTTGTTAGAATTAGGCAAGTAAGATCTGGTGAAATAAAATTAGCAAAGTAAACATAATATTTATACATAATAAAAGTATGATTTGAAAGCCAAACTATACTTAAGACATGTTGTTGCGTGATTGAAAAATTAGTGAAATATATTCCTATCGATTTGATCTAGCAACTTCTAAACCTATATGCAACTAATATTGATTATGAATTTATAGGAATGAGTAAGATTTATGTACATATTCCTATAGCATAATGGGATAAAGAATACATAAATACTCCTAGGACTACAGTGGAATTTTGGGTATAGTTATGTTTTGTACCTTTATTGGAATACATGCTAAAATTCTCACCCTACCTATAACATGTATATGATGACCCTTTGCTTAAGTAGTTCATTTTGAAATTATAGTTGTAGGTTGTAATTATTACATAATGAATTAAATTTTATACTCATCATTATTTCTGAGAGACCTATAGTTATTAAGTGAGTTACATCTTTAAGTTGTAACCCCAATATAGGGAAACCTTTTCTTTTTAGAAATGACTCTTGGTGAGGTAGAAATGTGGGAATTGGAGATAGTGATGTGCAACCCTAGATGGACACATTAAGTTCCTATTCATGCAATTAAGGTTTTCTCAAGATTAAAATTGTTAGTAATTTATTAGTACCCCCATGACTATCATTCTTAGGCCTTGATGCTAACATAAAACATATGTGAGAAATGAGTTTTTTTAGCTAAGGATTGATTCTAGATTGCATCTATAAAGAGGGACCTACCAATCATCTTCTTCCATTCCTAGTAGTTAACTAATCCCTAATGTGGTGTTGAGGTGCAACTTTTTCTTAGTTTTGATCTGGTTAATTTCTTCGATTATGAAATTTATTGACTTAAATTAGGATTTTGATTAAATTTTAAGTTTATTTATTTATTTTCTTTTAATATTTTTTTTTTTTGGAAATTGTATTATCAATATAAAATTTTGATATTCTGGGCTACTTGGGCAATTGGTTTTTTGTATGGTCCCTTGCCTCAAGGACCTTTTTCCTTAAACTTTGCTTAAATTAATTTTGTTGTATTGGTGGCCACATTTGGATTTTTCTTCATTTTTGATTTCTATTGGAAATTGAGCTATGATTCTTTAATTTATTTAGAATTATACTTTTTTAGAGGTCTTATATCCTCTATTTCTCTTGGTATTTTGAAGATATTATTATAATTATGTTTGGAGATGTTCCTTAGTGATTGCATAAAAGAGGGGAAGAAGGTGGTTAGGGGGATTTGTGTAGGATGTTGTGGTCTTCAAAACTCATTAGTTAGAAGTATAACTTGGATTCTCAATTCTCAAAAGTTATTGAAGTCTCTTTATTGCCTTAATTTATGATGTTTGGAGAGAGTGTGGCAACATCTCTAGGAAGGTAAGATTTCCTTCTCACTCCACAAGCTTAAACAAATGATCCTATGGATGTAGATTAACTCTGCACCCATCTAGCCTCCTAAGCCTTAAACGAATCCTTATGTTTGCACAATTGTTTCAAACCTTGATGAATCCCCTGCCCAAGTGTGTTTGTGTATGAGGCTTTGTCTCCTTTTAACATATAATATCTATAAGGTTGAATAAGTAAGTCAAGTAAGAAGGGAATATTTTTGTCATATTAAGGGTAGAATATTTTAACTATAACTTGTGGCTTAAGGATATTTCCTCTTATTCCTTCTAGACTCTTGAATTTCTACATACTTGATAACTAAAGATTAAGATTTTCATTTAACCTTTTATGGTAGGCTTGTAGATCGAAATGTGTTTGTAGTGTGTTGTTAGAAATATTTTCCTTTAGGTTCCCCCTTCCTAGTGTTCATATACTATAAATAAAGAAATAATTATATTATTCAAAGTTGGGTACATTAATCTTATCATTTTTTTGTTTCCTAGTTGTTGTACTATTTGTTTCAGTTTGCTTAAGTTCATTTGCTAGTCGTTTAGCTGCTTTGGATACTATATTACATTATTTTAGTTACGACATAGATATTATGTTAGTCTTTATACTTTGTTGATGATACATTAGACATTGTGATCATCTAGTTATGTTTGTGTGGTGACATTATGATAGACATTGAGTGTGTTATGGTTTCATATTGTTCGATGAGATGGATGCAAAGTGTGCTCTTGGACAAGGTTGATAGTTGTCCATGGTCGTCATCCATATTGTTTACTATCTTGATGGTTATATGAGAGACATTATTGTATTATGATTTTGATGTATTGAGATTTGTCACAATCTCGCTTGTTGTATCTTGAACATATAACTTAACATTGTATGATTATGAAATGGGATTATTCCTCAGTGATATGATATATTCTTATGTTTTTGTATATGGTTTTATGATGTGTTATTCTTATAGTGTATGTTTAATTAGCATTGTCATGGAACCCTGAGAATAGATGTGTAAATGCTTACTTCGTTCTTATGTTGTAAATGAATGTTTTGTTTAAAAAAAAAAATCCATTATTTAGTTCATTATGTGTTGTTCTCTGGGTTCCATGGCGGGGCGTTATAGTTGGTATCAAAGCACAAGGTTCTAAAACTGGGTACTCTCATTCTTGTGAGCCCATTAGGTTATCCTAGATGTTAGACTATGTAGTGTGTATTTTCCTGTTGTATTTTGTGTCTTCAAATTAATACTCGTCTTTGGTTTTGTGTAGGACCATGCCTAGACATCGAGGTAGGGGTCATGGTCGAGGTTGAGGTGGTGACCGTGTGGCTAATTTCTAGGATAATCCTCCTCAAAGTTCTCATGAGAGTGAGCATTTAGAATAGTAGGATCCTTAGATTAATTGGGTAGATAATCCGAAGTTGATTAGGGAAAGGAAAATATGGATTACCTATTAGAGGAGGAACAAAGTCAACCTAGGGAATTCTATGAGTATTAAGAGTGAACTAGTAGCTCCTAAGAAAATTCACGTGTCGAATCCTCATTATAGGCTCATTCCCTCTGAATTTAGTGATCAAGAGGAACCTATCACATGCAGTGATAGTGATTCTGAATCACTCTTAGGCTGAACTTGTCATTGACAATTATGGTTGTGTTGTAAATAATGTTGTTTGTTATTGTATTGCTTTCTTTGGACCCATGCTTGTTTGTAGGCTTCTAGGAGTAAGCCTTATCTTAGGGGGGGAGGATAGTGTCCCTCCAGTTGTTACTATTTATTTTTGTTTTCCTATGTTCGTTTGCTAGTCGTTTAGTTGTTATGGATACTATATTACATTATTTCAGTTACGATGTAGATATTATGTTAGTCTTTATACTTTTTTGATGATACATTAGACATTGTGATCATCTGGTTATGTTCGTGTGGTGACACTATGATAGGAATTGAGTGTGTTATGGTTTCATATTGTTCAATGAGATGGATGTGGAGCATGCTCTTGGACAAGGTTGATAGTTGTGCATGGTTGTCATCCATATTGTTTACTATCTTGATGGTTATATGAGAGACTTTATTGTATTATGATTTTGATGTATCGAGATTTTTCATAATGTCGCTTGTTGTATCTTGAACATATAACTTAACATTGTATGATTATGAAATGGGATTATTCCTTAGTGATATGATATATTCTTATGTTTTGTGTATATGGTTTTATGATGTGTTATTCTTCTAGTGTATGTTTAAGTAGCATTGTCATGGAACCCTGAAAACAGTTGTGTAAATGCTTACTTCGTTCCTATGTTGTAAATGAATGTTTTAAAAAATAAAATCATTCGGTTATTTAGTTGCATTATGTGTTGTTCTCTTGGTTCCATGGCGGGGCGTTACAATTCAAAGCTAGGTAAATTAATCTTATCATGTTTTTGTTTCATATAATGGATGAATTATTGAGCCCTATTATGTTGGGTTATCTAAATTATGGAATTCCTCATTTGAGTCATACTCTCTAACCTTGAGATTAGGCTACATGCCTTACCCTTGTGAGACTTCCAGGAGGAAGTTCATTCCTAGGGGGGAGGATGTGAGGCCCATTGTCAGTTAGACACATAGACCTTCATGTTTTGTTGATATTCGTATGACTATGCTTAGATACATTTTACTTTTACCTTATGTTTTATGATGGTTAATTATGAGCATTGGAATTAATCGTTAATACAAATGTTAGATTTTCTATCTTATGAATCATAAGTGTTCAAATGCATAAGACAACTGAGAGGGGAGGTGAATCAGTTGTATCAAATTACTTTTACTTCTAACCTTAATCAATTCCACTTTAACTTTAATCTTCTATTAAGTATAAACATGAAAATAGAAAGCAAACACCAGAGACACCAAATTTACGTGGAAAACCCAATGAGGGAAAAAACCACAGTGAGAACTAACTCACAATATAATAGTAATGTAATACCGGATACAAAGGCTCACCGACAGAGGGCTCACTGCCTAGAAAGGACTTACTATCCAAAAATAAAGGCTCACTACCTACAAATAGGACTCACTATCTAGAAGGAGGCTCACTACCTACAAACAAAGAAATACAATAGAAAATCCACCACAACAGGTTCCACACATTCACAGCCAAATCAAAGGATTGCAGACACCATCAACTCATTGCTTTCAAGAATCTAACACATCAAAGTACTGTTGCCTTAATTCACTTTCGCACACTCTTCTTTTCGCACTTGTTTTGCATATTTCACACTTCATCAAACACCCTCTCAATTTGAAACATCTTGACTTGCCTTTATACCATATTTGATCTTGAAAACTTTCTCTAAGGTGAGCTACACATTCTTCTTTTTACAAATTCAAATCAGGTCGGGAACTCAACATTCCCATGGTGGATAAGAATGAGAGTGGACCAAACAGAAACTTATTTAGGACCCAAAAAACATCTTGGATCAATCACATGTTTCCTTAAATGATTCTTAATCTCCTATAACATGTAAACACCAGGTCGACCAAACCTAATGAAAACACTAATGATATTTGAAGTATGTGCATCCATAACAAGATGATCACATATGGATCACACAAAATGCTTAACCAAACACTGGAACACCTCTTGGAAAAATTTAGATACATATGTAGCAACTACAACAACTTCCATACACCGAACTCTTTCCAACAATCCAACCAGACCGTGTAGACACACACAGTAGCTTTGGAGCAAGTCTTTCAGAGCACCAAACAACAAGCACATTTTCGAGAACATAGGTAATATCAATATTAACCTTCTTCTAGATCCGCAAGATCTGAGACAAACCACCAAAAGACTACAGAGCAAAGACATCTCTCCTAGTCCACAAACAAATAGTTCTACCAAACTGGTTCACACACCGGTGAACACATCTTTCACTCTACATTAATATAGAAGCTAAAACTTAGGATATATTATCCAATGAAGCCCATAAAAAATACTAAAGATCCACACAAGCATAGGATCAAAACAAAAGAAATGTAGAGTACATTATCGAAGCACACTTAGAACACACACACAACACTTTCTTCATTATTTATTAATTTTCTCAAAAGAACTTGACATCAGCACATCTATAACACCATAAATATAGCTCCATGTATTCTCAACACTTCCAAAGTATCTCAACTATACATGTACCACCTACAATCATTTTGAACTATGTTGACATCAATGGAAAAATTAATGACAACACCACCAAACAAATTCATACTTGCAACAATATCCCCCTTTCATTGATGGCAACACATGATGTGAAAAACCATCAAAGACATCATGCAAACTCTCCTGCTTCTTCTTTCCTCTCTTTTCATATTAGACAACCTGCACAACTTTTCTACACTCTCTTCTCCTTTTCAAATTTTCACATGACTCTCTCTTCCCAGATAAAAATAGGCTTTTTCACATGACTCTCTCTTTCCCCCTTTGACATCAATGGAAAAGAAAAGTTTTGCATGAAAATTCTACCATATAAAACTCTAATCAATCCCCCTTAGGAGTGCACCCACACCTCATACTACAACAATGATACTCTCTACTCCCCCCGGGGAGTAGACCTTGATCATCAGTCCAAACAAATGAAGAATCTGTAGATCTACTAGACTGATGCACCTCCATGTGCACCTAGTTCAAGGAAGGAGGGGAAATAACCCCTAACTTCTCCTTGAGATACTCAAAAGTATCCTTCAGAAGAGCCTTAGTAAATATATTTGAAATCTGATCCTTAGTAGATACATATTCAAGCCTGATTTCATTCTCTAACACCTTCTCCTTTAAGAAATGATATTTGATAAATATATGCTTTGTCCTAGAATGCATCACCAGATTCTTTGAAATGTTTATTTCACTTGTATTGCCACAAAATATAGGGATACGCTCATCGCATATCACACCTATATCCTTCAATGTTTACTTCATCCAAAGTACCTATCAATAGCAGGATCTTGTTGCAATATTCTTTGCTTCTGTAGTGGACAAAGAAACTGAATCCTGTTTCTTGCTCAACCATGAAACCAATCTTCTTCCAAGAAAGAATGCACCACCACTAGTACTCTTCCGGTCATCTACATAACCAACCCAATCTGCATCAGTGCAGGCACTCAAGGTGAAATCACTATCCTTAGGATACCATAAGCCATAATCAGGAGTCCCCTTTAGATATCTAAATATCTTCTTCATAGTGGTAACATGCATTTCCTTAGGTTCTGCTTGAAATCTGGCAACCAAACATACTACATGCATGATATCCAATCTAGTAGCAGTAATATATAGGATTCCACCAATCATAGATCTGTACATGCTCTGATCAACTTTATAAGATTCATCATCCTTACTCAGTTTTCATCTGATTACCATAGGGGAACAGATCGGTTTGGAGTCACCCATTCCAAACTTCTTCAATAGTTCTTTAACATACTTAGATTGTGAAATGAATATACCCTTATTAGTTTGATTCACTTGAAGTCCAAGGAATAAATTCAACTCATCTACAAATTTCTTGCACATACCTTCATTTCCTCAAAAGATAATGTCATCAACATACACAACCACTATCAACATTATTTTACCTTCAACTCTGAAATAGATATTGTTGTCTATGGAGCCTTTGTTAAATCCTTGTTATGTCAAATATTTGTCCAATCTTGCATACCATGTTGTGGGAGCCTGTTTAAGTCCATATAATGTCTTTTTCAAATTGTAGACCATGTCTGGTTTGTCTGATAACTAAAATTGTTTTGGTTTTTCCATGTACACCTCTTCTTCCAATTCTCCATTCAGGAATGCAGACTTAACATCCCTCTGGTACACATTGAAATCTTTATGAGCAGAAAATGCCAAAAACATTCAAATGGCCTCCATTCTTGCCATCGGGGCAAATGTCTCTTCAAAATCTATTCCTTCAATGTGTGAATAATCTTTACATTAAATTCTTGCTTTATTTCTTACCACTTCACCATATTCATTTATCTTATTCCTGAACACCCATTTTGAACCAATTTCATTCTTGTTTATAGGTCTAGGAACCAATTCCCATGTCTGATTCTTCTCTATCTATTGCAATTCCTCTTTAATTGCTCTAACCCAACTCTAATATTTACATGCCTCACTCACACAGTCTTAGGTTCTATCTTAGAAAGTAAACACAAATTTACCTCAACCATTTTGCTTCTTGTCTTTACTCCTCTTATATCTCCAATTATTTGTTCCTCTGGATGATTCTTATATACATACTTTGGAATCTTAGGACCAGGTTCCAAAATTTCCTCTTCTTCACTTTGTTCCCCCTCTTCCTTTTCCTCTTCTTGGGATAGGATCATCTAGTTCAACTTCACTTATTTCAACTGGTCTATGCATAGCTTCATCAACTATTACATTTGCACTTTCAACTATTTTCCTTAGTCTTTTATTGAAGCATCTATATGCTTTGCTGTTAGTTGAATATCCAAGAAATAATACCTTCATCACATCTTGCATCAAAATTTCCAAGATTCTCATCATCTCTTTTAATGTAACATCTGCTTCCAAACATCTTAAAGTACTTAATAGTAGAAGTCTTACCAGTCCATAGTTCATAAGGAGTCTTTGTGTTGTTACCTCTGATCTGAACATTGTTAAGAATGTAAATAGTAGTGTGAATTGCTTCTTTCCAATATACATCAGGAACATTTGCCTCTTTCATCATTTTCCTTTCAACCTCTTGAACAATTCAGCTCTTCATTTCCACAACTCCATTCTGCTGAGGATTTCTAGGGGTAGAATAATGTCTCTTTATACCATGCTTTTCAAAAAATGCATTAAACTCACCAAAAGTGAATTCTCCACCTCTATCAAATCTTAAGAATTTGATTCTTATGTTCACTTCATTCTCTACTCTTTCTTTGAACACTTTGAATCTATCTAGGGCTTGAGCTTTCTCCCTAAGAAAAGTAACGCATGCCATTCTAGAGTAATCATAAATCAAAAGCATAAAATACTTATCACCATTAAGGCTTCCTATTCTTGTAGGACCACAGAGGTCTGTATGAATCAATTCCATCATTCTGGTAGATGATTGTTCTTTTCCTTTAAAGCTGCATCTTGTTTTCTTTCCCAACTGACAACTTCTGCAAACAGAATTGGTAGGCTTTGTTGTTGCAAGTATGGATGTGTTTGGTGGTTTTTTCATTGATGCCAACATAGTTCAGAGTGATTATAGATGGTACAAGTATATTTGAGATATTGTGGAAGTGTTGAGAGTACATGGAGCTATATTTATCAAGTTGCAATGTGTTGATGCCAAGTGCCATTGAGAAAATTAAGAAATAATGAAGACATTGTTAAGTGTGTGTTTTGAGTGTGCTCCAGTAATGTGCTATGAATTTCTTAAGTGTTGATCCTATGCCTGTGCATATCTATAGTTGTGTTCATGAGCTTCAATGCATAATATATCTAGATTTTTAGCTTATGGATTGATGGAGAGTGAAAGATTTGTTCATTGGTGTGTGAACCTGTTTGACAAAATTATTTGTCTATGGACTGGGAGAGATGTTCTTGCTCTATAGTCTTCTGGTGGTTCATTTCAAATCTTGTGGATCTAGAGGAAGGTTAATCCTAATGTTTTCTATGTTCTAGAAAATGTTCTTATGGTTTGATGCTCCAGGAGGCTTGTTCTAGAGCTATGGTGTGTTTCTATTTGGTCCGGTTGGAATGTTGAAGTAAGTTCAATGTATGGAAGTTTTTGCAATTGCTATGGATGTTCTTGAAGGTTTCTAAGATGTGTTCGAATATTTGGTGAAGTGTATTGGTTGATCCACATGTGATCATCTTGCTAGAGGTGTGTGTACTTCAAATATCATTGGTGTTTTCATTAGGTTTAGCCGACCTGGTGTCTACACGTTACATGAAGATTAAGCATCATTTAAGGAAGCTTGTGATAGATCCAAGATGTTTTTTTGGGTTAGAGAAGATGCTGGAATTTATGATGATAAGTCTGATGTTGAGGATGATAAAGATGAATGCTTATTCTTAGCCTTGGATAATAAATCAGTGTCTTCTAACCATGGAAGATGTGCAAGGGAATATGGTCCGAAGGATAAGAAAGATGAAATGGAAGGTACTTTGGTTACTACATTTCATTCTAGACAGGATGAAGAATATTGGGTGATTGATAGTGGATGTTCAAATCACATGTCCAGATATAAGAGTAAGTTTTCTAAACTTGAAAAATATGATGGAGGATTAGTTATGTTTGGAGATGATTCTGGTGCTAAGATTGTTGGAAAAGGTACAATTAGACTTGATGGAAAACATAGTACTGACAATGTTTATAATGTTAAGGGATTAAGGAATAATCTTTTGAGTGTTGGAAAAATGTGTAGCAAAGGCTTTAAGCTTATGTTTCAAGATAACACATGTGAGATGAGAAAAGGGTCTAGAACTGTGGTGGCTGTAGGAAAAAGAACTCATGGAAACATCTATCAGCTTAAAAGTGGTGATGGTCAATGCTTTGTCTCTCAAGTTAATGAAATTTGGTTGTGGCATTAGAGGATGGGACATGTAAACTTTGATAATCTGATTAGGATCAGTTCAAGAGAAATTGTTAGAGATATTCCTAGAATCACAAAGCCTGGCAATTCTGTTTGCAAAAATTGTCAGATGGGAAAACAAAAAAAAAAATTTTAAAGGAAATGAACAATCATCTACCAGAATACTGGAGTTGATTCATATAGACCTCTGTGGTCCTACAAGAACTAGAAGCCTAAATGGTGATAGGTATTTTATGCTTTTGATTGATGATTACTCTAGAATGACATGGGTTACTTTTATTAGAGAGAAAGCTCAAGCCCTAGATAGATTCAAAGTGTTCAAAGAAAGAGTAGAGAAGGAAGTGAACCTAAGAATAAAATGTTTAAGATCTGATAGAGGTGGAGAATTCACTTCTGGTGAGTTTAATGCTTTTTGTGAAGAACATGGGATAAAGAGACATTTCTCTACCCCTAGAACCCCTCAGTAGAATGGAGTTGTGGAAAGGAAGAACATAACTATTGAAGAGGCTACAAGGACAATGATGAAATAAGAAAATATTCTTGACATATATTGGAGATAAGCAATTCGAACTGCTGTTTACATTCTTAATAGAGTTTAGATTAGAGGTAATGGCACAAAGACTCCCTCTGAGATATGGACTGGTAAGACTCCTACTGTTAAATACTTTAAAGTGTTTGGAAGCAAATGTTACATTAAAAGAGATGATGAGAATCTTGGAAAGTTTGATTCAAGATGTGATGAAGGCATTTTCCTTGGATATTCAACTAACAACAAAGCATATAGATGCTTCAATAAAAGATTGAGGAAAATAGTTGAAAGTGCAAATGTAAAGGTTGATGAAGCTATTCATAGACCAGTTGAAATAACTGAAGTTGAACCAAATGATCCTATCTACGAGAAAGTACAAGAAGAAGAAAAGGAAGAGGAAAAACATAGGGAAGAAGAGGAGATTCTAGAACCTACTAAGAATCCCAAGTATGTATAGAAGAACCATCCAGAGGAACAAATAATTGGAGACATAAGTGAAGGTGTGAAGATAGGAAGAAAAGTGGTTGAGGTAAATTTATGTTAAGTTTCTAAGATAGAACCTAATACTGTCAGTGAGGCATGCAAAGATGAGAGTTGGATGAGAGTAATGAAAGAGGAATTGCAACAGATAGAGATGAATCAAACATGGGAATTGGTTCTTAGACCTATAAACAAGAATGTAATTGGTTCAAAATGGGTGTTCAGTAATAAGTTGAATGAAGATGGTGAAGTAGTAAGGAATAAGGAAATACTTGTATGTAAAGGGTATTCACAAGTTCAAGGAATAGAATTTGAAGAAACTTTTGCCTCGGTGGCAAGAATGGAGGCCATTCAGATGTTTTTGGAATTTTCTACTTGTAAAGATTTCAAAGTGTATTAGATGGATGTTAAGTCTTAATTTTTGAATGAAGAATTGGAAGAAGAAGTATATATGGAGCAACCGAAAGGATTTCAACTATCAGACAAACCAGACATGGTCTGAAAATTGAAAAAGGCATTATATGGACTTAAACAGGCTCCTAGAGCTTGGTATGCAAGGTTGGATAGATATTTGACACAAAAAGGATTCAACAAAGGCTCAACGGACAACAATCGTTATTTCATTGTTGAAGGTAAAATAATGTTGATAGTTGTGGTATATGTTGATGACATTATTTTTGGAGGAAATGAAGGTATGTGCAAGAAATTTGCAGATGAGATGCAAAAAGATTTTGAGATGTCTATGATTGGTGAGTTTAATTTCTTCCTTCGACTACAAGTGAATCAAATTGATAAGGGGATATTCATTTCACAATCTAAGTATGTTAAAGAGATGTTGAAGAAGTTTGGAATGGATGATTCCAAACCGGTCTATACCCCTATGGTAACTAGATGCAAGCTGAGTAAGGATGATGAATCTTCTAAAGTTGATTAGAGCATGTACAGATCTATGATTGGTGGACTGCTATATCTTACTACTACTAGACAAGATATCATGCATGTATTATGTTTGGTTGCAAGATTTCAAGAAGAACCTAAGGAGACACATGTTACAGCTGTAAAGAGGATATTCAGATATCTAAAGGGGACTTCAGATTATGGCTTATGGTATCCTAGGGATATTGACTTCACCTTGAATGCCTAAACTTATGCTGATTGGGTTGGCTATGTAGATGACCAAAAGAGTACAAGTTGTGGTGCATTCCTCCTCGGAGGAAGATTGGTTTCATCATTGATTAAGAAACATGATTCAATTTATTTATCCACTACAGAAGCTAAATATATTGCAACATCTTATTGTAAACAGGTACTTTGGATGAAGCAAACTTTGAAGCACATTGGTGTGATATGTGATGAGCATATCCCTATCTTTTGTGACAATACAAGTGCAATAAACATTTCAAAGAATCTGGTGATTCATTATAGAACAAAGCATATATCTCTATCAGGTATAATTTCTTGAGGGAGAAAGTGTTGCAGAATGAAGTTAGACTTGAATATGTACCTACCAAGGAACAAATTGCTGACATATTCACTAAGGCCATTCTGAAGATACTTTTGAGTATCTAAGGGGGAAGTAGAGCATTTCTGGTTTGGACTGATGATTGTGGTCTACTCCTCAGGGGGAGTAGAGAGTTTCATTGTTGCAGTATGAGATGTGGGTGTACTCCTAAGGGGGAGTGATCAGAGTGTTTTATGGCAAAACTTTTCTTTGCCATTGATGTCAAAGGGGGAGAAAAAGTCATGTGAAAAAGTTGAAAGGGAGAGAAAATATTGTAAGGAGAAGAGAGTGCAAAAATGTTGTGCAGGTTGTCTAATCTGAAAAAGAAAGGAGAAAAGAAGCAGGAGAGTGTGTATTTTGTCTTTGATGGTTTTTCACATCATGTGTTGCCATCAATGACAGAGGGGAAGATTGTTGCGAGTATGGATGTGTTTTATGGTGTTGTCATTAATTTTGTCATTGATGTCAACATAATTCAGAGTGATTGCAGATGGTACAGATATAGTTGAGATACTGTGGAAGTGTTGAGAGTACATGGAGCTATATTTATGAAGTTGTAATATGTTTATGCCAAGTGATTTTGAGAAAATTAAGAAATAATGAAGGCAGTGTTAAGTGTGTGTTTTGAGTGTGCTCCAATAATGTGCTCTGCATTTCTTCTATGTTGATCCTATTCCTATGCAAATCTATAGTTGTATTCATGAGCTTCAATGGATAATATATCCTGAGTTTTAGCTTTTGGATCGATGGAGAGTGAAAGATGTGTTCACCGATGTGTGAACTTGTTTGACAAAACTATTTGTCTGTGGACTCAAAGAGATGTTCTTGCTCCATAGTCTTCTGGTGGTTTATTTCATATCTTGTGGATCTAGAAGAAGGTTAATCCTAACTTTTTATGTGTTTTGGAAAATGTTCTTATGGTTTGATGCTCTGAAAGGCTTGTTCCAGAGCTACGGTGTGTTTTTGTTTGGTTCGATCGGACTGTTGAAGTAAGTTCGATGTATGGAAGCTGTTATAGTTGTTGTAGATGTTCTTGAAGGTTTCTAAGATGTGTCCTAGTATCTGGTGAAGCATGTTGGGTGATCCACATGTGATCATCTTGTTGGAGATGCATGTACTTCAAAGAGCATTGGTGTTTTCATTAGGTTTGGCCGACCTAGTGTCTATACGATACATGAAGATTAAGCATCATTTAAGGAAGCATGTGATTGATCCAAAATGTTGTGTTGGGTCCTAATTAAGTTTTTGTTTGTTCCTCTCTCATTCTTATCCACTACGGAAATGTTAAGTAGCTAGCCTAATTTGAATTTGTAAAAGAAGGAATATGTAGCCGACCTTAAGAATGTTTCTAAGGTTGAAGGTTGAAAAAGGAATAAAATCAAGTCAAGATCTTGTGAATTGTAGGGAGAATAAGAAGAAAGCAAGTAAAGTATGTGAACAAGTGTGAAAAGTAGAGTGTTTAAGAGTGAATCAAGGCAGTAGTACTTTGATGTGTTAGATTCCTAAAAGCAGTGAACTAACAGTATCTACAATCCCTTGATCAAGTTGCAGATGTGTAGAACCTATTGTGGTGGATTCTCTTTTGTATTTCTTTGTCTTTAGGAGGTGAGCCTCCTTTTGGATATTGATTCCTATCTATAGGCAGTGAGCCTTTGTATCCGAGTAGTGAGCCCTCTGGCAGTGAGCCTTTACTGCATTACTATTGTATTATGAGTTAATCCTCATTGTGGTTTTGACCTCATTAGGTTTTCCACGTAAATATGGTGTCTTTGGTGTTTTGTTTTTGTTATTTTCATTTCATGTTTATACTTAATAATAGATTAAAGTTAAAGTGGAATTGATTAAGGTTAGAATTAAAATAATTTGGTACAACTCATTCACCCCCCTCTTAGTTTTTTTGTGCATTTCAACATTTGTGATTCTAGGAAGATCCCTAACAACTTCCCTTGAACTGATCCTAATCAGATTGTCAAAGTTTACATGTCCCATCCTCCGCTGCCATAGCCAACTTTCAATAATTTTTGAAACAAAGCACTGACCATCACCACTCTTAAGATGATAGATGTTTCCACGAGTTCTTCTTCCTATAGCCACCATAGGTTCAGACCCTTTTCTGATCTCACAAGTGTTATCTTGAAACAAAATCTTGAATCCTTTGCTACACATTTTTCCAACACTTAAAATATTATGCCTTAAGCCCTTGACATAATAGAAATCATCAATACTATTTTTTCCATCAAAACTAATTGTTCCTTTTCCAACAATCTTAGCACCACAATAATCTCCAAACATAACTAATCATCCATCATACTTTTCAAGTTTAGTGAACTTACTTTTGTCTCCGATCATATGATTTGAACATCCACTGTCAATTACCTAATAGTCTTCATCCTGTCTAGCATGAAAGGCAGTAACTAGACTAGCTTCCATCTCATCCTTCTTGTTCTCTAGACTAGATTCCCTTGCACATCTTCCTTGTTTAGTAGACACTGATTTATTCTCCAAGGCTAGAAACTAGCATTCATCTTTATTATCTTCAAGATTAGACTCATCGTCAGAAATTCTAGCATCTTCTCTAACATAATACAATTTCTTGAACTTTCTATCCTTTTTGTCTTTATAATTATTATCTATTTTCTTCTTGTGTGTAGCTCTATTTGGACATCTTGATGCATAGTGGCCAATGTTTCCACAACTAAAACATTTAAAAGGTAACATACCTTTGTACTTATCGATACCTTTCTTCAATTTCTTTGTAAAGTTTACTTGCAACTCTTCTGAACCATCACTATCTGGATCATCCTATATCTTAATTGCTTTGAAGGTTGTTTCAACTTTCTCCTTTTCTCTTCCAAACTTCCTCATCTCAAATGCAGTCAAGGTTCCAAATAGATTTTCTTTAGTAAATATCTTTGGATCATATGATTCTTAAATAGTAGAGAACTTGTCACTGTAAAACTTTGATAGGGTCATCAATATTTTCTCTATTACATCTTCATCTTCCATGGTGCCACCTTGATTTTTGATTTCATTTGCTATAAGTTCATCTCTCTGATAGTAGCTTGCAATGTCTTCACCTTCTTCCATTTTCAAGTTCTCAAATCTACGCTTTGCTGTTAGCTTCCTTGATAATTTGACTCTATCATTTCCTTCATAGATATCTTTCAAATTTTCCCATACTTCATAAGCAGTGCCTAAAGAGATAACTTTTGTTTGTTCAGCTCTAGATAAGGCACTAAAGATAGCATACCTTGCTTTTTCATTCTCCTCATAGGAAAAAATCGCATTTGTAGAAGAAGGACCGCTAGCCAGTTCAACATACTTTCTCTCAACAACTTTCCAAGTCTTGAAACCAAGACAGATCAGGTAACCTCTCATCTACTCCTTCCAGTCATTATAGTTAGCTCCATCAAAAATGGGGATTTGCAACTTGTACGCCATCTAATCTACCTCAAGCGGTTAAGCTCTGATACCAATTTTTGAAATGCACAAGACAACTGAGAAGGGGGGGGTGAATCAGTTGTATCAAATTACTTTTACTTCTGAACTTAATCAATTACACTTTAAATTTAATCTGTTATTAAGTATAAACATGAAATGCAAATAACATAAAGCAAACACTAGATATACCAGATTTAGGTGGAAAACGCAATGAGGGAAAAAACCATGGTGAGGATTAACTCACAATATAATAGTAATGCAATACCAGATACAAAGGGTCATTGCTAGAGGGCTCACTACCCAAAAAGGACTCACTGTCCAAATACAAAGGGTCACTGCCTACAGATAGGACACACTATCCAGAAGGAGGCTCACTACCTACAAACAAAAAAATACAATAGAAAATCCACCACAACAAGTTCCACACATTTTCAACTTAATCAAAGGATTGCAAACACCATCAACTCACTACTTTTAGGAATCTAACACATCAAAGTATTGTTGCCTTAATTCACTTTCACACACTATGATTTTCACACTTGTTTCAGACACTTCAAACTTCATCCAACACCCTCTCAATTCACAACATCTTGACTTGCCTTTATACCATCTTCGATATTGAAAACTTTCTCCAAGGTCGGCTACACATTCTTCTTTTTACAAATTCAAATGAGAGTGGACCAAATACAAACTTAGTTAAGACCCAAACAACATCTTGGTTCAATCACACATTTCCTTAAATGATTCTTAATCTCTTGTAACATGTAAACACTAGGTTAGCCAAACCTAATGAAAACACCAATGAACTTTGAAGTATGCACATCCATAACAAGATGATCACATGTGGATCACACAACACACTTCACCAGACACTGGAAAAAGTCTTAGAAACCTTGAGATACATCCACAAAAATTGTAACAACTTCCATACACCGAACTCTTTCCAACAGTCCAATCGGACCATGTAGACACACACAGTATCTCTGGAGCAAGTCTTTCAGAGCACCAAACCACAAGCATGTTTTCCAAAAAAAAATGAATATAAATATTAACCTTCTTCCAAATCTGCAAGATCTGAGATAAACCACCAGAAGACTACAGAGCAGAGACATCTCTCCCAGTCCACAGACAAATAGTTATTCCAAATTGGTTCACACACTGATGAACACATCTTTCACTCTACATCAATCAAAAAGCTAAAACTCAAGATATATTATCCAATGAATCCCATAAACAATACTACAGATACACATAGGCATAGGATCAACATAGAAGAAATGCAGAGCACATTATCAGAGCACACTCAAAACACACACAAAACACTTCATTATTTATGAATTTTCTCAAAAGCACTTGACATCAATACATTTGCAACACCATAAATATAGCTATGTGTACTCTCAACACTTCCATAGTATCTCAACTATACATGTACCACTTGCAATCATTTTGAACTATGTTGACATCAATGACAACACCACCAAACACATTCATACTTGCAACAATAAGTTTATGAATATTCTAGTTGAATAAATTGATATCTTGAATGTTATGAAGCTTGAAACAATATGCTTAGAGTAGAATATTAGATATCGTTTTAATCCAAGTGAATTTTTTGAATTGTCATGCAGTGTGATACATAAATGATATTGTTATGATTTAAAAGAAAATATTTGAATTACTATCCAAGTGATTATAGACATTGTGGATTAATGTTGTGGAACTAAAATTGATATTGTTTTGAATTGTAACAACATACTGTTTGAATTTTAGAAAGGAAAATGTGAACAATGATTATGCTAATATGTATATTAATGTGGCAAACATGTATGTGTATTATGCTTCATCGTATTTATGTGCTTTGATTTAATTGCATTGGTGGTTGGACTAATGTTTATATGGAGTGTGTAGGTTAACCTTCCATAGTCATAGAAACCATAGGCAACCAAAAAGACTCTTGTGTTTACTGTGTGAAGCCTTACTAAGCCTGTATGGAGGGGCTAGAGTCTTATGTTGTTTTTGTAAATTGTATTGTGTCTTGTGACATGCTTGTTGTGGGTTAAGGGTTTAAATGTGACCTTTAAATGTGAAATTCGGTTCCCTTGTTTAATGCAATTTTAAAGAGGAAAATATGTCTTAGTTTTGGTTAACTTTTTTATTTTAAGGGACCCTAGGCATATGACCTAAGGGTTGGTGGTCAATTTTAGGCCATACCCTTGGCCATGCTTCATTTATGACCCCTCTTAAATGGGTTGGAAGAGGGGTGACGAATTTGGGGTGAGGGGATAGATTTGACCCATCCCCATCCTAATTAGTGTCCCAATATCATTTATGAGAAGGGATGAGAGGAATGGGAGCCCACGTGTACACCATGCCTCTTAAATGCAAAAGAGGACATGGTTGTTGTGGAGTTATTATTTTTGCTATGTTTTGGGGGATTTTTTGCTAAGTGTGGAGAAGTTGTTGGAAGAGTTGGAAGGAGTTGGAAGGGAATTGGGAAACCAAGCAACAAGTTTTAATTGAATTTTTGAGGTAGGATCCTCATCCTCATACTTTGTCATGAATGTATGTGTGTTGAATTAGTGTAGTGACATGTTATTTCTTGTTGTTTTGTTTAAATTTTGTTATGTGCAAGTGCATTGAGTGTGGGTTCATAATTTTGGGTTGGCTCCCCAGTTTTGTCTTTGAGAAACCCATGTGGGGATGGAGGGGGAGAGATCCCCATGAGGGGGTTATGTTCAATTATGGAATTAATGGGTACGAGTACCCTTTTTGTGTAGATTGGAATGGTTTGGGAGAATGAATGAATTAAGGAGGTTGTTGGTTTAAAAATTTAAATGAAGTAGTTAATACTAAACTTCCCCCATGGTTGTGACCCTCTCAACTCTCCCCATAAAACCATTAGTTGGTTTTTGTGGTGTGTTTACACCTTGCCTAACTTAGTGTATTGTATTGTGTTAAGTATTTTTGAAATTATTTATATGTTGGGAGGGGTTGTTTGTTTGTAACCTGGTCTTTTTGGTAGCCTCCTAGCTTGAGGCTGGCGAGTTTTCCAGCCTATGGTTGGGTGGTGAGCACCCCATAGGCTTGGAAAAGTTTTGTTCCTATGTGCAGGTTGAAAATTAGGGAAAAATTGCAAGTTTGGAAGGATAATATTTTTTGTGGATATATGCACAGGACATGTAGAGTTTCAGATTTGAAGATTTAAGCCTTCTTTCTCATTGTTGTGACATGAGCTATGTAGTATTCTATTTAAGCAACCGAAAATACTATAATTGTAAATTGTTAAGAAAATAAAGACCTTATCATTCAACACAGACTGTGTATATACTGTTGTGTTCAAGTTTTTCTTAAATGTAATAACTAAAAGATAGTCGTAAGGATTTTCATTTCAAAGTAAATCTTGTTTCCGATATATAAATATATGTTAATATTCATTCTAGAAATTGTATTGTTATTTTCGTGCAAATTTGTAGTTAGAGGAAACCATATGAAATAGTCTACTTATTTTTTTATGAATAACAATAGATGTTTGTAACTTGATTTAATCTGCTAGGATACAAATGATATATTTCTTTTGTTTTGTGTCAACAAGAAGTATTACATTTTTGGTTTAGATTGTTTGTTGTATATTTAATGAAATAAATTATAATTTTAGTATGCTATTATGTTCATCATTTGTCTAAATTATTTACAAAAAAAAGATAGTGGAACTTGCCAGTAAAATTCTCTACTAGGAGAGGATATATCATATCATAATTTCCTTTCCTATTACCTTATATAGTAATTGAAAGGTCTTTTATACAGACTTCTAGGTAAATGTTAGTATATTCTTGTTCTGGAAAGAAAAACTATATAGTTACAACTATATGGAGAAATAGCTACATATATAGTTGCAAGTAAATGTTAGAGAAATTGCTAAAGGTAAACACTGGTAAATAAAACTAGTATAGTAAGAAATCATTGTTGTTTTAATATTATTTTGTTTCAACTAAACAAATGGTTAAAGAAAAAACAATCTTTAGATATTACCAAATCTTAGTGCAAAGCCTCACAATTTAAGGGGATAAAAGAAAATACCAACTAAAATTTATTTTCTTGAGTTAAAAAGAAAATTTACATAGTATTGTGGTTTTGACATAACAAATTCATTATAAGGTAAGCTTAAAAACAAAATATCTATTTTTTTCCTCCTTACAAGTTTAGCATTTCCTTTCATCGTAGGGTGGGGTAATCTCTCTTAACCCAGTATTATCTCCCTCTTTATTTGGGTCATAATCTTCGATCATAGCTAGATCAAGTTACATAGTGAAATTTGACACACAAAGGAGGCGCGATTAAGATTTTATAATAGTTTAAATGTAAAAAAATAAGAGGTTGAAAATGAAATTAGGAGGCATGCATGCCTTAGAGGAGTTGTGGCCTCCTCAAGGCACACATCCTAGTAGGAGGCACAACCTCTCCACAGGTTAGTTTGCCTTGGGGAGAGGCCATGGGCCTTGTTCCTTGCATTTTATTTATAAAAAAGGAGAAACATAAATACATTCTAAAGTATAAAACACATTATTATCTTCACCTACTCTTAAAATTGCAATTGTTGCACCCTTGTAAATCAACCAATCAAAATGAAATATGCTCAAATCCAAGATCCTGCCTTGATCTCGCCATTCCCCAACATAATTCGACCCTACAAGAAACCCTCCCAAAATGAATATTTAAGTAAGAAACAAAAAGGAAATTATAACTACAATCAAAGTTGTCTCGTTTTTCAACCAGTCTCTGAGATATGGCATCATGAGAGTTATGCCCTGTAGTAGCCATATTTTAGATCATCAGAAACAACAAGAATCATCAAGCTAATCCCTAGGAATCTGGAAGCATCACTGACAATTGCAATAGGGTATGGCTAGGGTGTCGTGAAGACTCGGATAAGGATTAGGGTGAAATCAATTTTATCGTTAATTTTTTTTTTCTCATGACTACTTCTTTTAAGCACCATAGTTAGACTCTTCTACAATGGATGCTAGTATAGTATCAAATCGATTGTAAAATATGGAGTAGTTGAGGATAGATTATTGTCATAAAGCGGTGTTGGTCTAGCCATTGCTAAAGCATGGCATAATAATATTATTTCAAATGGAACTCAAATGTGTTTTAATCCAACAAAAATCTTAAAAAAGATTTAAAGATTTATCATTGTAGCAAAATGTTGTGCTAAGAAAATTAGTCAAGTGGAAGAAAACATTTAATTTATCATGGAAATTGTTTTCAAATAATTCTTCACGATCTGGTTAGCTATAGATTTGATATTTAAATGAAAATGTATCCTATTTAATAATCACACATTCCTATGTACCTACTATTTATGTTAATAAGTGTGTGAAGATATCTTTTTTTTTATTATATTAGCAAGGAAAGGCCCTGATCCCGAACAAAATGAAAAAAATAGAGCCAAACAACTCAACAAAATAGACTGGCCAAACACAACCAACTAGAGAGAAACAACAAGACAAGAACCACAAAACGAACTAGTAGCAAGGAGGGAGCTACCAACAAAAGGCCAGTCAAGAACAACAACCAAAAAGAAATTGTTCAAGTAATAGAGTTTGAACCCAGAAAATCCTCTAAGTGCATGTTAAACAAAATTGTCACCTTCTTAGAATTACGATTCTTCTTCCTATGCACAGTTGTCCAAAAAGAATCAGAAACCGAAATTGAGAAATTTTGATCAAAAAGGGTAGACTCCCTTCCAAAGTTGCAAACAGGAAAAACAACCAATACTTGAGGTGAAGCATCTGAAACCAAACTTTAAGCAACAAGATCTACAACATCATTTTCCAAACTGGGAGCAATAGGGGCCTTAAGGGAGGTAGCAAACACAACATTATGAGTAGCCATGTCCAGAGACCACACAATAGTGTAATGCCCAAAATTTTACACTAAAATATAGTTAAGGGAAAAACACAAATTTCAAATTTTGATTAAAACACATGAATAACTCACACAATTCATCAAAAGGCATTGTAACATGGTGTTTTTGTTCACCTCTTGCACCTCTAGGGTTTTGCACCTAAAGGAAAAGGGACATAGATCAATGCTACATTTAGGAACAAACCCTAGAGATCCCAATGCAATAAATATTGGAATCCATCAGTGAAGATTGTTCTTAAGGTTGGAAGTTGATAAAGAAGATAAACTATGGATGCAAAACTAAAGAAATGTAAAGTGTTTGAAAACACAATGTGATATGCAAACCTACACTAAATGACCTAGAAATGACTTTAAAAATAAAAATAAAACTATGAAATAGAAGGTGTGCACCTAGAAATATGTTGTAGACTGGAATGACGACTAGAAATGCTATTGAATCTAGAATTTTAGCCTGCTAGGACACTTACGCCATTCTGGGTGACTTAGTCCCAGATTTGGAAAACTTCACTGAAGCCTGTTTCAGCCAAAAGGGTGTCTGAATCTACACAAAACTCCAAAAAGCATGTGAAATGGGACTAAGTCACCATTCTTGGTGACTTAGTCCAATTTGGCTTTTCTAAAAGTCTGAAAGTGGAAACGGAAGCCCTCAGTCTACACTTTCTTCTCCTCTAGGTATTCAGATCTGAAACTCTGCTTTTTGGCACTATAAGTGACTTTTTGTGGATGTTTTTCCCTATCCAACAAGGAGATGTCTTCAACAAGTTTGCAATCTATCCTTGAATGATTTGCAAGCCTTCAAAGTACCTAAATCTCTAAACACACAAAGAGAGAAAGAGAAGTGTTGAATGTTAGTGCATGTAATTAAACCAAAATGATGAAATAAGATAATGAAGCATGAAATAATGGAGTTAAAAACTTTCCATGATGATTGATCTTGAATTTTTGCAATAATGGTTGAAGAATCTTCCCTTGAATGCTTCTTGATGACCTAGAATTACCCTAGCTTGCTTGAGAAGAATGATGAATGATGAAGAGAGAAGAAGGATATGGAAGAATAAGACTTAAGGCTCAATGTCCCCAAAATTAATGGAAAACTTCATATTTATACACAACTTATGCCCTAATTCATGAAAATACCTCATCACAGGCCGAACTTAGGTCTTAGAGAATAAAAACATGCCAATATTTTGAAATGATTTTGATTTTTGAGCCAAATGGGACTATGTTGCCCAAGGTGGCAACTTGGTCCCACTTAGGCATTTTAAGTGGATGTCGGAGATTAAGATGTATTAAATGATGTTTATCAGGTTTATTATAAGAAAAAGACACTTAAATATGACCCGTAAGTGTATAATGGGGCCATTTAAGGCATAAGAAAGGTGTAATTATTGATGACAAGCCTAGAAAAGTGTGAGGGTTTGTTACAACCCCTTACAATCCTTTGAAATAAGGCTTGGTAAGTGATAAGAGGAGGTTGGCTAGATGAACTATGATGAAAGGTTCCTAAAAAAGTGTGAAAGTGGGTAAAAAAACTTCACAACACCTTTAGAAGAAACCATAGAATTCTTATTGATTTGCAAGGATCCAAGACCTAATGTGAATGTGTTGGCCACATTAAAACATTAAATCTAGGCAAAAATAAGCCAAAATCCACAAGAAATACCCAAATGAGCATGAAAATGTCCAAAGGATACATTTTTCTACATTACATTTAGCCCCCACTTTAGTGAGAGGATGAACTTGCTTCAAAATCACACTAAAGTAGACATTCAAGAGGGGTCCAATCATACCAATGCAAATGGAAAAGGATGAAAAAGATCAAAGGTGTTGGTCAAGCCCTCAAGATCCAAGATCCTGAGTCAACCCAACATAAGCACAAAAGGACACACACAATGGTGAATGATTTACAATAAAACAAGATACACGATCATGAAATGACAAGAAATAAAGGGAAGAACAAGAATAGGAAAAATTATAAAGGTGGATCAAGCTACAACCATTTGTCTAGCTCATTGTGGATTAGATCTAGGTTGTTTGTCCAAAAAAGTATACTCATTCTGAGGCGATGAAACTTTTGGTTGTCCATCGGGTGAGAAGGCCAAAAAGGTGAGAAACATACACTCATGGCTGGTATGTACTCACACACATGCAGGTGGCTATAGGGAAAGTCATGCCACTAGTTGGGCTTCCAGCTCAAACCATACAAAAGTTATACCTCCTGATGACTTTAATAAGGTGCCACAAAAGATGTTTTTGTAAATCATGGTGTAAGGAATGTTCAAAGAGATTTTGCTTAGTTTGTGCAAGGTCTCATCTTAGGGAACATTATGTTTAATGTTTCTAAGAGAGGAAAAAGAGAAAAAGGTCTCATATTGTTTCCAAGAGAGGATAAGTGTAATGTCTCATCCTGAGCAACATTGTACCTAATGTTTCCAAGAGAGGGAATCACAAGAAAAAATAAAATCGTGCAATGAAATTTGAGTGTCAGTGTATGCCCCCACTTTAAAGCAGTTGCTAACACCATTACTATGAGAAATTGCTTTAAATTAGAAGAAGACATGAGAGCTTATTCAGAAAGCCTTATGCGAAGTCATATGTTTCCAAATGAAGCGATGTCTTGGAAAAAATAGTATGTCACATGCGAGTCAACTTAATACATGTCATCCACATCCCAAGCTTGCTTTTATATGTTCATGAAAGGTTAACAACTAGATAAAAGAGATAAAAATAAGTGACATATGAGGACAAGGCTACCTAACCCCTTGCCCCCACTTAGTGCAGGACAAGAGTGAGCTGAAAGGATTGATGAAATGCATGATAGAGTGAAAATCAGTATCAATTAGAGGAATGAGGTGCCCCCACATAAGGAAGAATACCAAACTCATTAAGATGTTGAATTTTACTACTCATAGCCTTACATTCATTAGTAGAATGACCATGGACTCTGTGATAGGTGCAAAAGGAATTCTTGTAATAGAATTTCTTTTGAGTTTGTGGAGGAAGGGATATCAAGTGATCTTGGAGGAGTCTAAAAAAGATACCCTCTTGATCGAAGGTAGAAGAGGTTCCTTTATCTTGAAACAAAGATGTGTCTCATGTACTACAGGATGTCATACCTACACAAGGTGCTATATATTGTGAGATTTCTTATGCTCCTTTAGAGGAGTGTGTAAAATCCAAATGATTAGTACTTTGCGAGATGACATTAACATTAAGCAAAGATTTATTTGGTTGTTTTGAGTGTTGCAAAGGATCACTTTCAAGACTACTAGTGTCTAGCCATTTAGGATGCACTAGTGTTAAGATTGGTTTAGAGGAATCGTGTGCAGTGGTGTTGATGTTGATTGAGGGCTTGGTGATTTTGACCAAAGGAAAATAACCAAGACCATGAGTTGTTGTTTGTGTGTTTGGATTGATGGGGACACAAATACCTTTTTCTGTAGCATCACATCCTTTGCCACTATATCCAAGTTGTGTCATAAGCTCATAACCTTTTCCATAAATCTTTTTAATTTCTTTTGGATTAGGTGAGTGTTCATGATTAGAGGTGGTTGTAGAAGTTGCATTGTCATCTAAAGTGGTTGAGTTGGATGTTTGTGAAGGATCTACCAAGTGTTGTGTTGACAAGACTGAACTATTCCCTTTTCAGAGTCTATATGTATGGTCTCATATTCTCCCATGAATGTTGGTTTGAAATTCAATGATCCCAAATAATTGATTGATATTGTTGTGAAGGGTTTAGGATGTGTAGATTTTGGTTGGTATTGCATGGTTTTGACCTGTGTGGTTGGTGTTGATGCATTCAAGGGATTGTCTCTATTCTTCTCAAGTTGTAAGACACTATTCAACTCAGGATCAGCATCAAGTCTGTGCACTTGATTTTTGTAGATGTATTTCATTTTATGATGGAGAGTAGAAGACACCCCATTTATTGCATGAATCTATGGTCTCCCTAAGAGAAGATTATATGAAAGTTCATGAGGCATAACGTGGATTGGTGTTTCCAATGTGGCCCTCCCAACTATAAGAAGTAACCACACTGAGTGGTTTCCGGGTGATGTTGTCAAATCCTCTAATAGATAAAGAATCAGGTTGAATGTTTGATTGATCAATGCCAAGCCTATCTAGAAGGCTCACACTACACACATTAAGGGTTGAGCCTGTATCTACAAGATTTTTCTTGATCCCTTTTCTTTTGTATTGAAATCTGATTATGAAAGCTTCATTTTGTTTTTTCACCTCCAAAGGAGGGAGCTCACTTTGGTGAAAAACAATATCAGCATTGATTCCTTGAATTATAGCTGCTATTTCATTTGGTTGCACATTATAAGGGATAGAAACTTGTTGCAATTCAGCTTGAATAATGTTGTGATAGTGAGGGGAGGCTTGAATAAGGTCCCATAATGATATATTGGTAGGAATGTTCCTTAGTTGTTCAACAAGATCACTCCTTAGGATATAATCGAGGAGCACTAGGAAAGATGGGATTAGGTAAAGGTAATGGTGTGGGGATTGATTATTGTGGTTGCAAATTATTTTGAGTGTTATATGTATGAGAAATGGTATTATAAATTAGTTGTTGTGAAACATTATTCTTAGGTGGGTAGAGGATGATTTCGGGTTTGTTTGGAATTGGAGGTGTGTTTGAAGGTGGCTAAAGGATAAGTTGAGGTTGAATAATATTAACATCCCTGAGTGAGTGAGAGGCTAATGTTGGCTCTTCAGCTTTATCTAAGGATACAATATTATTATTGTCATTTTTATCCTTATTGTGTATCATGATATCCTCCCTAGGAGGAAGGGTTTTAGGAGAACTACAAACCAATTGCCCTTGACAATCAAAGGTTGGTTCTTCTAAAATGACTTCATCACAAGTAGGGGAATGATAAATGGTTGAATTTTCTTGCTTAGTAAGGGTTGCTTTAGGTGAAGGAGGAAAACTAAGATACTCATGACCTTCATTAATTGTGGTTTCTAACAACAAAGTATCTTCTTCACAATGATGAGAGATACTAGGAGAAGGAGAAATGTTATTGTCATGATCACCTACGTTTGTGTTGTCATGTTCATTAATGTCTTGTCCACTAAGATATGTAAGAGGAGAGAAACAACCAGGATTCTCAAAACTCTCATTGATTGGTTCTTCTAACACCAAAATATCTTCATCACCAAGAGGAGAGATATTAGGAGAAGAATAAATATGATCGTTAGGAATGTCCAAGGTTGTATCCTCTTTCACTAAAACACTCTCATAGGGAGAGGGTAGAAATTTTTTCTTAGTTTGTCTAAATATGTAAGATAATAACATTGTTTGAACAAAAATGAAAAGCACTTGTAACCATTTCATGTAATGTTTCACCAATATAAACAATGTATATCCAAAGAGACAAAACATTTTTATCCAATATATGCAAAGTTTTAAGAATGCGAACAATGTATATGCAAGAATGAAAAGCACTTTTATCAAACTTATGCAAAGTTTTAGGAATAGAAACATTGTGTATGCAAAAGTGAAAAGTACTTTTATCCATGTGAGGCAAAGTTTTAGGAATGTGAGCATGTTCAGATCTAATGATGAAATGATTTCAAGAATGACTACCCTAAATTGATGTTTTTGAGCTAGATGCATAAAACAAACATTCCTGAAACTTTCTAGATTTATAGTATATGATACTAGGAGGCTAAGGAAGCATAGAAATGAGGTTTCTGATGCTGTAACAAATAGTTAAAAATCTGGACTGGGACTAAGTTGCTTAGAATGGAAAATGAGTCCCAGATAGGGTTTTTTTGACAATTTTCAGAAATTTTCAACTAGTTTTGATGGTTTTGATGTTGGATGACCAGAAGAGGAAAGGTAAATGCAGATTTTATATAATTTTTAATGATTAGAGATGCAAAAATTCAAATTATATGCACTTTCTTGCATGCAAAAAATTGAAACCCTAGAATACAACTTATCTAATGCAGAATGTAATGCAAGCCAATTCTAGGAGGATGAAGAACTCTAAATTAGAAAGGAATGTATTCAAAAAGTGGGTTCACCAAAATGTAACATGGGTTTTTGTTTCCTCTGTTACCTCTAGGGTTTTGCACCTAAAGGAAAAGGGACAAAGATCGATGCTACAATCAAGAACAAACCCTAGAGATCCCAATGCAATATAGATTGGGATCTATCAAGGGAGATTGTTCTTAGGGATGGAATTTGATAAAGAAGATAAACTATGGATGCAAAACTAAAGAAATGTAAAGTTTTTGAAAACACAATGTGATATGCAAACCTACACTAAATGACCTAGAAATGACTATGAAACAAAACAAAAAAAATGAAATAGAAGGTTTGCACCTAGAAATATGTTGCACATTGGAATGAGGACTGGAAATGGTACTTAATCTATAATTTTATCCTATTGGGACACTTATGCCATTTTGGGTGACTTAGTTCCAAATCTAGAAAACTTCATCGAAGCCCGTTTCAGCCAAAAGGGTGTCTGAATCTACAGAAAAATTTGGAAAACATGTGCAGTGGGACTAAGTCACCTTTGTTGGTGACTTAGTCCACTTTTACTTTTCTGAAAGTCCGAAAGTGGAAATGAAAGCCCTTGGTCTACTTTCTGCTCCTCTAGGTATCTAGATCTGAAACTACTTTTTGGCACTATAAGTGACTTTTTGTGGATTTTTTTCCCTATCCAACAAGGAGATGTCTTCAAAAAGTTTTCAATATATATTTCAATGATTCCCAATCCTTCAAAGTACCTAAATTTGCAAACACACAAAAAGAGAAAGAGAAGTGTTGAATGTTAGGGCATGGGAGTTCACCTTGGTCAAACCCCTTTTTAAGTAATTAAACCAAAACGATGAAATAAGATAATGAAGCATGAAATAATGGAGTTAAAAACTTTCCATGATGATTGATCTTGAATTTCTACAACAATGGTTGAAGAATCTTCCCTTGAATGCCTCTTGATGACCTAGAATACCAAAACCCTAGCTTGCTTGAGAAGAATAATGAATGATAAAGAGAGAAGAAGGAGATGGAAGAATAAGAATTAAGGCTCAAGGTCTCCAAAATGAATGGAAAACCTCATATTTATACACAACTTATCCCCTAATTCCCAAAAATACCTCATCACAGGCCAACCTTAGGTCTTAGAGAATAAAAACCCGCCAGTATTTTGAAATGATTTTTATTTTTTGAGCCAAATGGGACTAAGTCACCCAAGGTGGCGACTTGGTCCCACTTAGGAATTTTAAGTGGGTTTCAAGGATTAAGATGTATTAAATGATGTTTATCAGGTTTATTCTCAAAAAGACACTTAAATATGACCTATAAGTGTATAATGGGGCCATTTAAGGCATAAGAAAGGTGTAATTATTGATGACAAGCCTAGAAAAGCATGAGGGTTTGTTACAACTCATTACAACCCTTTGAAATAAGGCTTGGTAAGTGATAAGAAGAGGTTGTTTAGATGAATTATAATGAAAGGTTCCTAGAAAAGTGTGAAAATGGGTTACAACACATCACAACACCTTTACAAGAAACCATAGAATTCTTATTGATTTTCAAGGGTCCAAGACCTAATGTGAATGTGTTGGCCACATTACAACATTAAATCTAAGAAAAACTAGGCCAAAATCCATAAGAAAGACCCAAATGGGCCTAAAAATATCCAAAGGATACATTTTTCTACATTACAGGCATAACAACATTTCACCAAATATAGATTATAATATTTAGTTATGAAATAAAATTGCTTCTGGCATTCCTAGTAGGGTTTCGAGGGAGACATGAAGTTCACATCACCCAGATAGACTTGATTAGTTTTGTTAACTCATCAATAGTCACAGACTTAGTTCAAGTCTCAAGTTATACACATAAAATATGTAACAATAGTAACTTCAAGTAATAAAAAGAGAAAAAGCCTAGGGATAGACCTAATTCCTTGAGGGATCATCTCTGATGGCCTTTCCTACGTATATAATTCGAAGAGGAACCGTAGTTCAACAACTTGGATTTTAACCAACTCATACTTGGATGGCCAACAATTGGGTATAATCAAAGGGTTCAAAACATGTATTGACATAAATTTCACCCATAAGAATATATACAACCATATATACCTTTTAATCCTTAGGAGGAGTATAAACACACATATATACTTCCATAAGCCTAAGAGATTGCATATTAATAAAATAATCCTTTTTTTAGTCAATTAACAATCTAACAAGACAATGCTAAGTGTAGAAGAGAGGAACTAATTTTTCCAATCAATCTATAATATTTACTCTTAAAACATGACCTCCCTAAATAATAATTAACATCTCGAGGTGATAAATAATGTTTTGGAAATAGGGTAATGAAACTCATCTAGTTCATCTAACACACTTTTAAGTTGAGACACACACTTACAATGTCTCTTCAATGTAAAAATAGTTCATGATAATACTTGCATTAATATTTAAAGAAATTGGCATGCACGAGGGGATATAGTGGTTTCATAATGCACTTTGGTTAACAATGGAGTCATTAATACAAGTAACCCTATTATAATGGTCTAATTTAATAGAATTGAAGGAACTAGCTAGCAATTAGGGAGTGTTCAAATGATATACATTTTGATTCCACAACTCCAAAGATCATAGGAATAAAACTATACATATGCATATTCCATCAACAAAAATTAACTTCTAATAGACATCAATTATTATCTCTGTATATAGATATAGTAATCAAATAATATTTAAACAACTAATGCTTTAAGCTTAATAATCCAATGCTACAAAATCACGCATTACCCATTTAATTACTAATCTCATGAAAATATGCTCAAGGATCATTCAAAATGATAACAAAAATATGATACTGATATTTAAATTATACATTAACAACATTGTAAATGATAATCAAAATAATAATCTCTAAAATGAGTGAGATATCAACATCACAAGGTGAGATACACCATTACTCTGGGCGGTAACTCAAGTCTGAATTGCATGGATATTTAAGTTGTACAATGTGCACAATTATTAATATCAACCAACTAAATATTTACTTGCGTTGACTCGTCACCCCAAATTTTCATATATTGATGTGATTAATAATGTACAAAATTTACATTCTTAATATTACATTTTTTTTTGTTCCCACCATTGTTAATTTAGATATTAATATTTAATTTAGACAATATTAATACCATTGTCCAACGCAAATGTTAATACCTCAAACTGCTGATATTGCATATCATAATTTATGCTGAATAATAATACTAATAATACCATTATTTGTCACCCAGTCATGATTTCAAAAATCTTGTTCACTTTCTATTTTTTATTTTTTATTTATTTTTTTTGTTTTTGAAGTTTCATTTTTATCAATTAGTTAGTCTTAGCTCTAAGGATGATCTAACTAGACCAATTCAGAGCTCTATAATGCACATTTAAATATCCGTCATTCAGCCTTAATTATTCACACTTATGAAAGGTAAGTTGACATCTATTAGTAACCAATCTAGAGAACCTATAAAAATATATTCACAATTAAATTAATGATTAACATTGGAAAATCTACATTAAAATATGTCTTCAACCTTTTCCTATTTATTACCTAATGTTATTTCAATTGATGTAAGCACTATTTAAAATAAAATATTTGTTCTCCAATATACAATACATGCTACATCATGTAAGACATTAACAATAACAATTAAGGTCGAGTTGATGTTGAACTTGAGCTTGCTCAATGCATTTAATATACAACACTATTTGGTAGTCTTGGTAGGTAGGGGAGACAAAAAACAAACCAAAAACAAAGTAGAAATAACAAGATGTGGAATATGTTCTATATTTCATTCAAATACCCAAAAATATTACATTCAAAATGTTTTAAATACAAAACTCAGAGCTATGGCTCTGTATTTTCTTCATACAAAAATTGTGTGTATTTCGGCGCATTGGAACTAACTGTGTGTTTCTACGTGTTGGTGATATTCTAGAGCGCTGGAGTACTGCTCTTTGTCAAAGTATTCTACTACTATAGATTCTTCCTTCTTCTATTCTCCTAAACATTCCCTTCCTTCTTTCTTGTGTTCTACATTCTTCTTCTATCATAAAAAGCATTCACTTGTTTTGTCTTTGTTTCCTTTCCAAAAAAATGCCACTCAAAATTCAAACTCAACACCTAGAATGGATTTCACATCCATAAGCATTAACTGGCCAGTGGGGTTGTCAAAAATGGAAAAGGGGTTGGAGGATCCCAACGGATCACTGCATTAAATTTTGTTGCTCAAGATCATTAATTCCAACACTCCCCCTTGATCTTGGGCCTTTTTGTTTTTCATCACCATTCAAAATTTCTAGAGAAAAATATCCAGAGCAAACCTGTTTGCACCTATTCAGATTTTTGGTGCTTTCCTGAACTGAAGTTCCAACGCATCAATGCTTTTCTGAGTTTTCCAAAACTAAAGTTCTAGCCCATCAACACTTTTCTTAGTTTTCTAAGTTCTAGAAAATCAACGCTTTTCTGAGTTTTCCAGAACAAAAGTTCCGACACATTCTTCATACCAAGCCTATCTCTTAGGCATTCAAAGGAGTCTTTTAGTAATGCCTTGGTGAAGATTTTGGTGAGCTACTGATCAGATCTGCAATAGTGAAATTTAATTTCTCCATACTCCACCAACTCCCTTACAAAATGATATCGTATCTCGATATGCTTGCTTCATCCATGAAAGACTGGATTCTTTGTCAAGGGTATGGAGGAGACATTGTCACAATGAATGAATATGCTTTCTTCTTGTTGTTGCTGTAAATCTACAAGGATTCTTCTCAACCAAATAGCCTGACATGTTGTTGTGTTTGCTGCTATGTATTCAACTTCTTTTGTGCTGAGAGAGACAATGGGCTTCTTCTTCGATGCCCATGAGATTGCACTCGATCCCATGTTGAAGATATACCCTGATGTGCTCTTTCTTTCATCCACATTACCTACCCAATCACTATCTATGAAACCATTCAACTTAAAATCAGTAGATGCACTATACATGATGCCATAACCTATGGTTCCATTGACATACCTCAAGATCACATTTCATGCTTGCCAATGTGTGTCCTTAGTTTTCTTCATGAGCCTAGATATCAAACTTACTGCATATATTAAATTGGGCATAGTTGATGTCAATTACATCAAACTTCCAACCATGCTCTTGTAGAGGGTTGAGTTCACATCTTTGTTCTTGTCCCGTTTGCTCAACTTAGCCCTATTGTTGTTGGTGTTGGTGTAGGTTTTCTATTCTACATTTTAAACCTCTTCAAAATTTGTTTGGCATAGTTAGTTTTTGAAATAAATATGCCATGCATGGTTTGCTACACTTCAATCCCAAGAAAATATTTCAGCAAACCCAAATCTGTCATCTCGAACTCAGTTTTCATCACTTCCTTGAAATCAGCAATTTTGCTGTTACTATTTCTTGTAAAAATCAGATCATCTACATAAAAAACAACAATTAAAATCTCACCATTGGCTGCTTTGATGTAGAGTGTGGGCTCACTACTACTTTTTTTGAAGCCATTGCTCAACAAATAGGTGTCTATTCTATTGTACCACACTCGAGGTTCTTGTTTCAGCCCATAAAGAGCTTTTCAGAGCCTATACACTTTGTCTTCTTGCCCTAGGACTTCATAGCTAGGTGGCTGCTCCACATATACTTCCTCCTTCATCACTTCATTCAAGAAGGATGACTTTACATCCATCTGAAATACCTTCCACTGATGTTGGGCTACAATTGCTATGATTGCTTGAACTATTTCCAGCCTTGCAACTGGTGCATATGTCTCATCATAATCTATACCAGGCTACTATTTGTATCCTTTGACAACTAGCCTTGCTTTGTGTCTTTCAATCTTATCTTTAGTTGTCCACTTGGTCTTATAGACCCACTTCACTCCAATGACTAATTTTCCTTTGGGTAAATCAGTGAGTTCCCATGTCTTGTTTCTCTCTATAGTGTACATCTCTTCATCCATGGCCTTACACCATTTTTCTTCTTTTACAACTTTTTCAAATACATTGGATCACTATAAGAAAACAAAGCAAAATCTAAATTCTCATCAAGATCAGCATACCTTGTGCTGTCATAAATTTACCTCACACTTTTTTTCTTATGTGGCATCAATGATGCAAGCCTAGGGTCTAAATTTCCAGAGTTGCTTGATTGTTGGACTGATGAAGAAGTTTGATGTTGTAAAATTCTAGAGCATCCGACGTGCTAAAATTTTTCAGAGCAACTATTCTGCTGGTAATTTCTAGAGCTTTTGCTTTGCTGGGAACTTCCAGAGCTCCTTCTCTGCTAGGAATTTGTAGAGCTACTATACTGTTGCACATCTCTGGTGCTGTTCTCTTGAGCTCCATCTAAGTTGATTTTTTTTGGTGCTTCTTCATCATCAAGGGGTATTATAACTGAAATACCCATGGAGTCATCCACCATTCCATCCCATGCTTAATTCTTAATGAACACAACATCCCTACTAAGCACTACCTTCTTGGTGATGGGATTATACAATTTATAGGCTTTTGAGTCTTCACTATAGCCTATCAAGATGCATTTTTCTCCTTTATCATCAAATTTATGCCTCTTTTCTTTTGGCACGAATGCATATGCCACACACCCAAATATCTTTAAGTGTTTAACACTCCATTTACTATTTGTCCATGCCTTTTATGGAATCCTATCATGGATAGCCTTTGTGGGACACCTATTCAACATATAAATTGTTGTTTCTACAGCTTCTCCCCAAAATATGTGTGATAGCCCTTTTGCTTTTATCATACTAGCTGCCATGTCTTGAATGGTCCTATTCTTCCTCTTGGACACTCCATTTTTCTATGGAGTACAATTGGTTTTGAATTGTTTGTGAATGCCCTCATTCCTACAAAAATTTAGAAATTCCTTGGAGATGTACTCTCCCCATCTATCTGTTCTAAGGGCTTTGATATGGTGACCACTCTCCTTTTCAAAAGTTGCTTTAAACCATTTAAATTTCTTAAAGGCTTCCGATTTATTTTTCACAAAATAGACCCATAATTTTTTGCTATAATCATCCATGAAAGTCATGAAATAAGTATTTCCTCGTAATGTGGGGGTTTTCATGGGTCCACACAAATCTGAGTGCACTAATTCAAGAGCTTCTTTTTCTCTCCTAGAATACCCAGATTGAAGTGGCTGCCTATGTTTTTTTCCTAAAATGCATGCCTCACACTTGTCATTGGGTTCTACAATGGATGGTAGACCTCTAACCATTCCTTTCCTGGACAAAAAACTTAAACTAGAAAATATTAAGTTCCCATACCTTAAATGCCATAGTTTTGATGGGTCTTTGATGACTGTCTTGAAATTTGCCTACTGTGCAACTACTATGAGTGCCAATGAACCTTGTTGTTGTTGTCCTTCTACTGATACTATGTGCATCCTAAGAGGAAAGATTTTGTTTCTCATCATTTGCATTGCAATCATCACCTTCGTGTTGCATCCTTTGTCAAATAACTGGCACTCTCCATTCTCCATTAGGATTTTGTAACTGTTTTGGAACATTTTTCCAATACTCAAAATATTATGCTTTATGCCAGGGGAATAATAAACATATTGGATTTTTTGCCTCTCACCATTCTTCATTTGGATGACGACTACATCTCTTCCAATGACAGGAACCTTCTCATCGTTTCCCATTTTGATTTTAGCTCTCACATTGCTGTCAATGGAGGAAAAGAATTTCTTGTTACCACTCATGTGGTTGTTGCATCCATCGTTAGTACCAAAATTCATCATTGTTGTGCTCAACAAGATTGCAAATAATGAATACATTAGACTGTTTGTTATTTTCAGCCTTCTTTTCATTTTCTACATTAGCATTCTGACTTACATAGTCACGTTGCTTCTTTATACACTTACTAGCATAGTGGCCATATTTGTAATAGTAATAACACTTCACATATCTTTTTTCATTCCTTTGATTTGACTATTTTTCTTTATGCTTTGGAAGTCTGATTGGGAGGTGCTAGCCTCCTCTTGACTATTTGACCCTCCTCTTTTGGAGTTGCTTCTACCTCTACCTCTTTGACCTATGCCTCTATTTTTTCTTCCTCTTCCCCAACCTCTTGCATTGGTTTGAGCCTTGAAGGCTTTCTCTAGGGAAGGAGAAAATCTATTCAACCGCTGCTCATGGGTTTGTAGTGAACCCATCAACTCATCTACAGTCATCTTAAACAAATCTTTTACCTCTTCTATAGCAATGACTATAGGATAAAACTTAGAGGGAAGACTTCTTAGGACTTTCTCAATAATCCTTTGTTCTTCCATTGATTCTCCATTAATTCTCAGCTGATTTATCAAGGTCTACACCTTTGTGTGGAAGTCTGAAATAGACTCACTATCTTTCAACTACTAAGTCTCAAAATATCTTCTCAGGAGTTGCAGCTTCACTAACCTCACTTTGTCAGTCCCTTTATAACTATTTTTCAGAATTTCCCAAGCTTTCTTTGAGTAATTTGTTGCTGCAATACGTGGGAAAATAGCCTCTATCAAGGCTGCCTCAATCAAACTGAGGGTTTTTTCATCCTTCATTCTTGCTTCTTTCAACTAATTCTTTTGTGCATTTTAAATGGCTACAAATGTTTTTCGGTCTATGATATCATTGAACCCATTAATGACCAAATTCCATAGGTCATTAGCAACCAAAATGGTTCTCATTTTATTAGCCCATATATCACAGTTCTTTCCATCAAAGATTGGTGGCTGCTGCCAACCTTTTCTCTCACCTCCTGCCATATTTCTCCTCTCAAATCTAAGAAAAATTAATGCCTAGATAACCTAGGGCTTTACCCACAATAACAAACTAACTACCCAAAAAAAAGGCTCTGATACCACTTTTTGGCAGGTAGGGAAGACAAATAAAATAAACAAAAAGCAGAGACAATAGGGAGGTAGAAATATATTCTCTATTTCATTCAAATACCCAAAAAATTACATTCAAAATGTTTTACATACAAAACTTAGAGCTATGGCTCTGTATTTTCTTCATACAAAAACTGTGCATATTTTGCATACTGGAACTAACTATGTGATGTTGCATGTTGGTGATATTCTAGAGCACTGGAGCACTGATCTATGTCAATGTCTTCTACTATTGTAGGTTCTTCATTCTTTTTTTCTCCTGAATATTCCCTTTCTGTTGTCTTGTGTTCTACATTCTTCTTTTGTCATAAAAGACATTCACTTGTTTTTTCTTTGTTGCCTTTCAAAAAATTGCCACTCAAAATTCAAACTCAACCACCAGAATTTATTTCACTACTAGAAGCATTAACTGTCCAGTGGGGTTGTTTGACATGGCAAAGGGGTTGGAGGATCCCAACGGATTGCTGCATTAAATATTGTCAATCAAGATCATTAATTCCAATAGGTATCATAATGCACCTAGACTAACATGGTTTCAATATACAAAATATTTATAATCCATACGTGAATGGGACTTCATTTCGTTGAATTTCCTTATGTATCTCAAATTTCATATCAACCATATTGTGCGGATGATGTATAGGCACTCCAAGCTCTCTAAAATGAAACTGCCTCTTACATGGAATGTGTTTACTTGGTTCCTGTATATTTATGAGTATTTAAAGTGACATTGCATCTTAATTAGGGTCCTAAAATTTTTGCAACTTATGTTCTTTCTCAAACAACTATGTAGATCTCGGCAGGTGTGGTGAGGTTTAAATGGTAAGGAGATCAATGAAAGATAAAGTAATTAAAAAGATACCTAGATGAAGTTGGATTTAAGGCCATAAAATAGTACAAGCTTTCTATGTATGAGAAAATCATATCCACAAACATTGAAGATCTAAACAAAGTTGAATAAATTGGTTTGGCAGATGAAGGTGGCAGAGTGTTTTCCAGATTCAAGACATTTACTTAATGTTGTTGGGGAAGATGAAAAAGAATTATTTATCTACCACCATAGTGAGAAGTTGGAAATTGAATTTTCTTTGTTAAAGCTTCCCCTTGGAACAACTATTAGAGTTATTAAGAACCTTCGAGTATGTTTTGATGGCCACACTGTAACTAAATTTATCTCCACATAGTTGCAAGAGAAATTGTTCTAAGAGATGTGAACCTTTTCCATTATTTCAACCAACTTCAGGAAAATTCATCACCATTTTTAAATACAGAAAGGACAATGTTCTTGAGGAGATTATAGGTGTTACTAAATGAAACAATCTAAAAAAATAGGCTTGCATTATACTAATCTGCACCATGTTAGATAAACCATAAAAAAAGGGATTTTTTTTTATCAGATGATGTTGTAATTTCCCCATTATATATGCATGCAAAATGTAACAACATAGATAGGGCACGTGAATTGCTTGACAGACTATTGTATGCAGATGGGGGCAACCATAAGTTTCATTTTAAACAATAAACAAGGTTTCATTCAGTTACAACATAAACATTAACAAAGGAAGATGTATTATTCTTTTCCTATCACATACAAGACAAAATATCATGAGCCATCCAAGAGTAGAACAATTTCCAAATTATTGACTCTTTAATGCTCACTTTTAAGAAATTTCATGGAGAGATAAATCTATACTTGATTGATGTATATCACTAATAGATGAAGTTAACAAATCCCATATTTTTTTCAGTCAATTTATACACTTTACTTTGTTTTATTCAATTTATACACTCTTCTTTAATCTTCCTTGCAAAAATATAGGAGTTACATTTTAATTTACTCACCCAAGCTATTTTCTTTCTAGAGAACCTATACTTCAAACAATATTATGTGTTGTGAAATCTTCATTAATATGGCCAATGAAATACATATTTTAAATATCTCTTAATACTTTTTGTGAGTCATAAAATTTAGATGGGATTTATGTTACAACAATTGTGATATTGGTTGAATGGGTAGGTTAGCGACTCTCCAAGGGGTGAGGATTAAATAAGAGGTCAATTCATGAACTAGGTATGAAGCAATTCAAATATGTTTGCATATATTTGAAAGGGTTTATGTTTTTCTCTTTATCACTTCATTCATGTCAATAATAATAATACGGAGGATAAGGACACTATCAACAAGAGGAAATACACGAGTACCTTGATAATAGCCTCAATTCGCGACCTGGCATGGTGTGATGACTTGAGATGCTAATTTGAAATAGGTGCACCGGTCCAAGGTGGCAAGATCTAAGAATTAAAAGGTGTACAATCCAAATGATGTCAATCTTCAAATATAGTGATGTTCTTCTTGAGCAACTTAACCTTGTGCAGAATTAATTCAACCAGATTGTAGACAGTCTTAGTTGGAGTTGGCAAAGGCATACAAGGATAGATCCTTTCCACCCAGATGTTGTGTTCTTGATATTTCTTAAAGTTATTTTGCTTTTCGGTCCAATATGAACATGTCCTTTTTGGGTTATCTCACCATCAAAATGCACTTTCCTCCATTTCCAAATGACAAATCAAAGTTGAGTTTTTTTAAAAGAAATGAAATTTTCAGAAGCGAGTTATTGTTGAGGCTTCCACAAAATTTTTACTACCTAGAGACTGATGATCCTAAAACCCTAGGTTGGTCACTGCCATCCCCAAATTCCTCCCCTCTACTCCTTTCCTCCCCCCATCATAATGTATCCCCTCCCTAGACTTCTATGGGAGACCATACCTTTGCCTAAATGCCCATACTATTTTCATTAACTTCTTTGTGTATCGATTTTCTCCCCCAAAAACCACCCCACATAAATTCTACATCTGCCATCGAAAATATCTTTCCCCCCACCATAAAAAAATCAATCTAAAATAAATAACATCTCTTCAGTTATTATCTGCAAAATAACTCCCTCCCTGAAGTTGAACACCATGCTTCATAATGTCATCCCAACAAACCCTCTAACCAAAGGAATTATAATCTTAATGTGCCATTATTGATGTATGTAGAAGTAGACTCTCTGACCTCTCCTCACTCTCCATCAATTTAATTCATCAATTTCCCCTCATGGAAATTTGATTGTTGTGTCTTTTAATGGAAAAGAATGTTGAGTTATTTATTTCATTTGATGACTTCTACCTTTTTCCTTGTGCCATCTCTGCCTCACATGCCTAGTTAAGACAATCATCAATGCCCTTAAATGGGTAGCTGACAATTGTAAAAGAGGTGAGCCATCCTTCTCCAAAGAATTGTTATTCATCCATGTTTAAAAGCTTATTTATAATTGATATTCTAGTGAATTATAAAATTATATAATTTGATAAGGTTTTGTAAAATTTTGTTGCTCATTTTTTAAAATTCTAATTCCTTGAATACGGATTTATTACACACACTATCTATTGTCTCATATCTTTATCCTAGCCTCTCTTAACAAGGCCATTGCTAATTTTTATATCTTAATACATTGTGATATGTGATCACAATCTATAATTAATTATGGTATTTTAGCATATTAATGAAGTCATACTAAATATTGAAACATTATGTTACTATTTGTTCTCTTATTCATCTTGTTTTAGATGTGCTTGTAATGCTTCTTTATTTAGTAGAGGTCAATATATATCTTCACTTATTTATGATTATCATACCTACATCCTTATTGGATGGAGAGTGATAATGTTGTGCATGTTTCTCAAAATTTTATACCTTTGTGGACATCTCTCATACACTATTTAATTACTATGATATTTTAATGACACATCATTTGATTATGCCTAATTATGAATGATATGCCATATTTGACATGCAAATTTATTGTTTGATCACTTTAGGATATTACATTAATATAGTTTTATTTTAGAGATATTTCATTTTAGCCTTTACCTTATTATTATATTGAGTACAACATGCCCTCCCTATCAATATTCATGATGTTTATTATTTAATTTAATTAATTAATTAATTTTTTCCATTTGAGGGAAAGTTGCTTTTTAAATGCACTTTCATGATTATTTCTATCAACAAGAGTCAAATTATTCATCATTACATGAGGTTATCAAATAATTATATTATAACACCAAATTTTTACTATGAGATTACACTATCATATTCTCTCAGAGCATAATGAATTATATGTACCCTAATAGTTACCACTAATATATCTTATTGGTTCTTGGGAGGGCTTGTTTATTGATTCACTATTGTCACATCATATATTGAATTTGCATTGTTATATTATATATTGAGATTATGTTACCATATAATGACTATATTGATCCCATATTTGACCTCATGATCTTATATTATCATATCTTTATATGGTTTCATGTTCATACTATAATATTTTGTTGACCTTAAAATGTTAAACCTTCCTACGTCCTAGGTTATGAGGTCTATTGTTACAACCCGCTAGAAAATCTCTTCATGAATTATGGGGTGTTGATTAGGTGGCCTTAAATCCTTCCCCCCTATGACTAAACTTCCTCTTGGAAGTTGGTAAGGGTGGGGATTAAATCCCCACACAAAATCACAGATTCAAAATCAATCATTATATCATAGCAATTCTCATACACCTTATGGATCTTGACCCAACTAAGAAAGAATCGTACATATAATACATTGATCCATTAAAATCAAAATGTAAGGGTTTTAAAATTATCCATCTAGCTCTTAAATTGATAAACACACTAATCTAAATAGGGTTACATAAGTTTAAGCAAAAAAAATCACAGTAATACCTTGTCATTTAACATAATTCCTTTCGACAACAATCACTCATAATATTCAAAATTTTCTACATATTTTCTTTAGAGGGAATTTTATCCTTCAACCATGTCACTCAAAACATGTCCCATTCCACAAGAATATTTAGCAGTTATACTCTCATTACAATCATTTTTTAATTATCATCCATGTTGTTATCAATTATTAACCATGTAACCATATTCAATAACATTACAAAAACATTTATCAACACACATTAGCATTCTTGGATATACATTGAAACTTACTTTTTGCCATAAAAATCACTCATAATGTTAGAAATATTTTAGTTTCAATGGCCAATCATGTCTTAGAATTATTAGCTTCACATTTCATCCAATTATGTCCTTAAGGAAATAGTTTACCTTATGATCATGGCACTCATACCATGTCTCGATTATGACACTCATACCTTATCTCATTCAATATTAATTTGCATCATTTGTTACTAGAATTCTCACAACTAGTTCACAAGTATGCCACATCACATTTACTTCCAATTTTAAACATACATCACAAAATGCAAACACCATGCACAACACAAGGCTCACACAATTGGATTTACAAGGATGGATATTCCTAGATACCATAGCCATTAGGAAAGATGGTCTCAAGGCCCTTCCCTAAGGACCCCTCCATACATTTTATATTACCTTCCCCTTGTTTGTTTAAGGGGGTTAGCCTCCAAAAGGAAGGTACAATAGAAAAAACTATAGAACTAGGGGAAGAATGGATTAATGACCGCCCAATACCGGTCCCATTTGCAACCCCTTTCAAATAATTCATAATTCCCCGGTGCATCTACTCCCCTATATGACCTGCCAAGGAACCCCCTGAGATATGGAAGTTTTACAAATGTCACATTACACCACACTTTCCAACAATTAGAAAACAATGAAAATGCCTCAAACTGAGTAACATAAGATCATAAACCAATGTTGCAATAAAACAAAAAATTATAGAATCAAGAGAAAAACCAAGTAAAGATCAATTGCAACTATATTTCAACATTCCAATCTTAATTCAAAAATGAAATTAAATAAGTCCTTGAGGAAAATCAGACCATAACAACCTTTAGGTGGCTAAATAGCCTTCAATCAAAGAAGCATAATGTTTCACACTACAGGCACATAATAAAATAAAAACATGAATCAAGAATGAGCAATAAATCATATCTCAACAATAAAATTAGCACATTACGAGAACCATGTGACTTTGATATGCCACCTAAGGGGAGGAGGGGAATGGTGGTTCTCTAACCACATAAGTATAATAGCATGTAATAATTGATGGTCTCTGACCACATAAATATGATAACACATAATATCAAGGTGGACTCTTCCACATAGTATCAATACCCTGCATTGCTGAAGTATCCAAATCTGTAATCAATATGGCCCAAGTAATTCCATCCTTTACCCATGTGTTATAAACATGAAGGAGTAGGTTTGCACTATGAACCAACAAGTGTGGCTCTCATAAGTTGGGGAGTAGGTTAGGAACACGTCCAAGGGAAACCATGGAGTTCCCACTTGGGGTTCTCTCACCCCTCAACCCCTATTTACACTAGCAGACATCTCAATCCCATAGGGGAGCTTTACACTAGGGGTACACATTTAACATACAAACAAGACTTTCACAAATGAGTACATCACATTTCTTCCAGTAGGAACACATCCAAACATTTCCTATTTACACCATTTCACAACAAATTAACTTACACACAACATCATTATGAAGGGTATATATATTGGGATCGCTCCTGACATCTCCTCACCCTTATCCCAAGAAGGATACCTGGTATCTCATACTTGGGAGCACAACACATTTATGGGTTTCCACATAACAAATCACATCACTATCAATAATTTTATCACTACATTCCATATGATTCAAACATGCACAACATACACCTACTCTTTCAATTGGATTTTTCCACAACATTTTCCACAATACACATTCGTAAATACTATTATGGGGTGTCCACATCCTAGGGTATTCACATCCACAAAGAATACAAGATAACTTTATTTCCCAATTTTCATCTATTAAATATATTGGATGTTACTGATATGTGGTTTTCATTGATGTCAACACTATTAGCATTAATGTCTTTAAGGTTGTATATGTCGAGGATATTGAGAAAATTGTAATAAAATAAGTTGTAGGTTGTCGGTGAAGTAGTGAAGTTCAGTATGATGGATAGTTTAGTTTATTAAGGATGAGAAGTTGTGGATAAAAGGGTTTGTTGTCAAGCCTATCTAGTTTATCCACCAAAAGTTTCAGAGATCCACATGAAGATTTGATCGAGTTATGAGTATTTTTGTTTTGATAGTCTTTCTGTTGCTTCAGTTGGTGTTCCTGAACGAAGATGATGTGATTTTGGTAACGTGAAGTGTTACAATGTTACTCTAGTGATTCATGATGCTTTTGGATGTTTCTAGATCATGTTCTATCTATTTTGTTGGTTCACATTGATCAATGTGCTTGTGATTGAATATTTTCTCTTGTGTGTCCATGTTTCTCATGTTCATGGCCAAGAGGGTGATTGTAGCTTGTTGTGGATCTTCGAGGAATAATGTTTGAAGGTGTTTCATTTTTGAGGATGTTGTTTTGTGTTGTCACTATGTTGTGACCAACCTTGGTTGATTCACACTCATAATTTTTTATGTTTTGCGTCGACAGTTTGTATTCAATATTATATTAAAGCCAACATGTAGATGTTGTTGTTCTTGGTTGCGGATATATATGACTGATTTTTTAATCATTTGTGCAATGTAGATATGTGATGTGATGTGAAATATATGAAAGAAGTGAAGTGTGCGAGTGCTATGTGCGAATAAAGTTCAGATCATTCGAAGGAAAAAGTTAAGTGTGAAGAAGAGTGAGCAAAGTTTATGTGCTTAACTGGAACTGTAATCAGGCATTAGCAGATGCTATTTTCTCAGTTCAAAATCTTTAGATAGATTTAATCTGAATGTAATTGTAAGAGAGTGTGTCTTCCTTGGGTAGGAAGCCTTTTTGTATTTTAGCAATCTGCTCTAGGCAATGTGCCTAAATGCATCTGCATTCCCCATTTGCTATACTTTTAATAAAGTATAAACTTGTGGATTAATCTCCACTGTGGTTTTTCCCCTAAAAGGGTTTCCACGCAAAAATATTGGTGTTATGTGTGTTTCTGTTGTGGTGATGGTTTTTTCTATCATGTTTAATTATTAGATCTAAGAATAAGTTTAATAAGTTTAAATTTTTATGACAACTGATTCACCCCCCCTCTTAGTTGTCTGCCCTTATGTTGCCAACAATTGGTATTAGATCTTGTTCCTTGGAAGAAGTTTAATAGCTTGAGGTGATATGGGATGGCAACATACAAGAAGGATAGTTTGAGATTTGATGGAACAAATTATTCTCTATGGAAGACTCGAATGGAGTGTCATCTGAGATGCATTGGTGAATCTTTCTGGAACATTACAAAGAATAGGTATATCATCCCACAGAATGGTCCTTCTACTTCTGTTGAGATTAAAGATGTTGAGTACAATATCAGGGCTAAGGAAGCATTGTTGAGCACTTTGACTGATTCTGAGATGACAAATGTAATGGATTTGAAGACTGCTTATGAGATCTAGAAAAATTTGGAAACCTTGTATGGAGGTGATGCTCATGTGAAGATTTCTAAGCTGCAGAGTCTGAAAGGGAAATATGAAACATTGAAAATGGGTGAAGATGAGAACATTACTGCTTTCATGCAGAGAGTGAATGAACTTGTGTGTAATATCAGATGTGCTAGTGGAACATTGGAAGAATTAGAGATTGTTGCTAAAGTGCTCAGATCCTTGCCTTCTGCATACAAACATAAAGTTGTTCCTATTGAGGAGATCCAAACTGTGACAAATGTAATCATAGACATGTTGATTGGTAATCTTGCTTCTTTTGAGTTAAGTGAGTTTGGTGATGCTCTTCCTAAGATATAATCTACATTCAAAGCTACTACCTCTAGAAAAGATAAGCAAAGATATGGTTTGGGAGAAAGTTCTTCTAGAAAGGTGTTCAAGTATGAGGAAGAAATAGAGAGATTGAAGAAGAAGAAAGAAAGCTAGATGAGCTTGAAGCACTTCTTTTCAAGAGAGTAGCCAAAGGAGAAGGTAAGTATAAAGATAAATTGCCTCTTAAATGTATTTCCTACAATAAGATAGGTCACTTTACCTCAAGGTGTCCTGAGAGAGTTCCTAAGCCAAGATTTAACAAGCCTAGATTCCAAAGAAAGTGTTATTTTGTTGCTGATGAATGTGTGATAGATGATGAATCTGATAAAGGGAATGTAAGTGAGGATGATTTTGTATTTATTTCTATCAAGGGAACTAATCGTGTACCTATTGAATTTGCTAGTTGCATGAATGTGGAGAAAGGTCTGGTAGCTAGAATTGAAGAAAAAGATGAATGGGTGATTGCCGATGGATGCTCTCATCACATGATAGGTGATAAAAGTAAATTTGTGTCTTGAAAAGTATGATGGTGGTGTTGTAATATTTGGTGATGATAAAGCTAGTGTAATCTATGACAGAAGATCCATTTCTTTTGATGGCAAGCATAATACTGATGATGTCCTATATGTTGAAGGTTTGAAGCATAATCTTTTAAGTGTTGGATAGATGGTTGACAAGGGACAAAATCTTCAATTCAAGGATGAAAAGTGAAAAATATTGGGGACTTCTGGAAATGTGACTGCATCAGGTACAAAAACAAAAGGTAATATTTTTCACTTGAGTGTTGCTAGTAAAAGTTGTCTGATTGCTCAAGTTGATGAAAGTTGGTTGTGGCATAGAAGATTGTGTCATGCAACTTTGAAAATATTATCAACATAAGTTCTACTCAGGCTGTGAGAGATCTTCCTAAGTTGGTAAATCCTACTAACATCATATGCAAGGAATGCCAGCTGGGGAAGCAAACTAGAGTTTTGTTTCAGAGAAAATGACATTGTTCAAAGGGAGTATTAGAGCTTGTGCATATTGATCTATGTGGTTTTTCTAGAATTAGAAGTTTATGAGGAGATAGGTATTTTGTGTTACTCATTGATGATTATTCTAGATTGATGTGCGTTGCTTTCTTAAAGGAAAAATCTGAAGGTTCAGGGAAATTCAAGATTTTTAAGGCTAAGGTTGAGATAGAGGCAGGTCTGAAGATTAAGTGTCTGAGATCATATAGAGGCGGTGAATTCACTTTGGGTGAATTTAATTACTTATATGAAGAACATGGGATAGAGAGACAAATATTTGCACCACAGACCCCTCAACAAAATGGAGTTGTGTAAAGGAAGAACAAGACAGTTCTAGATGCTATTAGGAATATGATGTTGGAAGGAAATGTCCCTCATATCTATTGGAGAGAAGTTGTGACTATTGTTGTTTATACCCTCAACAAGGTACATGTCAAAGGAGATACTGGTAAGACCCCTTATGAGCTATGGTTTCTTCATAAGCCTTCTGTTAGATACTTCAAAATCTTTGGGAGCAAATGTTATATCAAAAGAGATGAAGATATAGGAAAGTTTAATGCTAGGAGTGATGAAGGAATATTTCTTGGTTATTTTATTAAAAGTAAAGCCTACCGGTGCTACAATAAGAGATTGAAGAAAGTAGTTGAAATTGCTAATGTAAAGGTTGATGAAGACACATTTAGACCATCTAGAACATGTGGATATGATTCAGATGATCAAAATGTCATTACAGTTTAGACTCAAAATCAAGTGAAGATCAATCTGGTGAATTAGGTAAATCAAGAGGAAGAAACTGGTAAAAGTGTAAAAACAAGATCACAAGAACTTGAAATTCAAGAACATCCTAAGACTCCAAGGTATGTAAGACTAAATCATTCAGAAGATCATATTATAGGTGATAAGAACAAAGGTGTTCATACTAGGAGAAGAATTGCAGAAGAATACTATTTGATTTCAAAGACTGAGCCTAGTAATGTCAATGAAGCATGCAAAGATGAACATTGGATGGAAGCAATGAAAGAAGAGTTATAGTAAATTGAGAAGAATGATACATGGACTCTTGTTCCTAGACCTAAGGAAAAAAATGTAATTGGAACTAAATGGGTCTTTCAGAATAAAATGAATGAGCAAGGTGAAGTTATCAGAAACAAAGCAAGACTGGTGTGTAAATGATACTCTCAGATGAAAGGGATTGAATTTGAAGAAACTTTTTCTCTTGTTGCTAGGATTGAAGTTGTGAGACTATTTATTGCTTATGCTGCTTACAAAAACTTCAAGGCTTATTAGATGGATGTCAAGTCATCATTATGGTGAACCAAATGAAGAAGTGTATATTGAGCAACCTGATGGATTTCAATTGAATAATTGGGGAGACATGGTTTGTCGACTGAGGAAAGAATTTTATGGACTTAAGCAAGCCCCAAGAGCATGGTATGATAGATTCGATAAGTATTCGGTAAAGCTTGGATTTAGTAAAAGTATTGCTGATAGCAACATGTATTTCAAAATTGATCATGATAAAGATTTGATTGTTGAAGTCTTTGTTGATGATATCATTTTTGGAGGAGATGATAGTTTGTGCATGGAATTTTCTAATGAGATGTAGAGTGAGTTTGAGATGTCTATGATTGGAGAAATAAAATTCTTTTTGGGATTGAAAATTACTCAGTTAGATAAAGGAATCTTTATAGCTCAGTCCAAGTATGTGAAAGAATTGCTAAAGAATTTTAGTATGGAAGATTCAAAGCCATTTGGTACACTTATGGTGACTGGATGTAAGTTGAAAACAAATGATGATTCTCCTAAATAAAATCAAACTAGATATAGATCCATGATTGGTGGATTGCTTTATTTGAATCAAACTAGACCTGATATCATGAATGATGTATGCATTGTTGCAAGATTTCAAGTTGATCCTAAGGAATCTCATGTGACTAGTGTGAAGAGAATGTTTAGATACTTGAAGGGGACAACTGATTTTGGCCTATGGTATCCTAAAGAGGATGACTTTACTTTGAGTATTTTTACTGATGCTGATTGGGCAAGAGATGTGAATGATAGAAAGAGTACTAGTGGTGGTGCATTTTCTTGGGAAAGAAGTTGATTTCATGGTTAAGTAAGAAGAAAAATGCCATTTTTTTATCTACTGCAAAGGTAGAATACATTGTTGATGCTAACAATTGTACTCAAGTATTGTGGATGAATGGTGTAGTCACAGTAGGAGGGTCCTCAAGGAGAACAATTTGGACTATGTAGCAAGAGTTACACAACAGAAGCAACATAGAATATGGAGGAAAATGCAGATTAAAACATTCTTTTTATCATGAAATTCAATTACATATAGTCGGCCACATCCAGACTTACAAATTTGGCTCATAGGCTTGATACAACATGCTCAAAATACAATGCTCATACATGCGAGGGAAAACCTTACAAATCGAATTCAATATTCTTCTTAATCTACTTGAACTTGATTGATTGATATCCTAATGATCCATTACAAGATTTATATCATATCTATAGGTCTAGAAACTTTCATGTCAGCCAAAGATCATTACAATCTCCGATGAAGGAAATGTAACATGTGCAAGAATAGGTCGGCCTCAAATTTGAATTTCATCCATGGTAGATGCATAAGATGAAGTGTGCACCTAAAATTAAGGTCGAGGACACTCCATGAAACAATTTGAAACACACCATGAGGATCCGCAAGATACGGGAAGGATCCACAATCGATGAAACTAGCCATTAGGTTTTGAAATTATTTCGGAGCTAGTTCAAAAACTATCACTTAATCAGATAGAGATAACTTGCTGAAAAAAGATCCAATCGAGATGAAAACTTGGAATAAGAAAATTGAACATGTTCATGATGAAACCATAGATCCACAAGGTTTGGTGAGAAAACATGATGAAATACAGAATTTACCAACTTGAATTGAAAAAGAACTGAACAAGAACAAAAGTGAATGAAAATATTTTTGGTTAATGCAAGATTGCCAAGAACCAAGGATGCTCCTACATCAGACATTCGGGGTTAATGAAAAGTGAGTCCCTCACTTTTTTGGGGCCAAAGGGAAACCAATACAATCTACCTCAGCCTGAGAAATCCAAGAAGAATCCTCCACTAGTCTACCCTCCCATTTCACAAGATATTCTTTTTATTGTCTTCCATGAGTTTTCCTTCCATCTCTAACATCCAAAATCTCTTCTCTCATTCGATTGTTGTTTAGGAAGTTGTTCTTCCAAATTTTCTTTACTATCTTCATTGAATTCTGCTTCATGGTACTGATGAAGGTCTGCAACATTGAATATAGGTGATATACCCATGTCATCTGGTAACTCTACTTCATATGCATTCCCTAAGTCAAATTTCTTCAAAATCCTATAGGGTCCAAACTTCCTCATCTTGAGCTTACTATATGTGCCAACTGGAAATATTTCTTTCCTCAAATACACCATCACTTCATCTCCAACTTCAAACTCCTTATGTCTCCTCTTTTCACCTACTCGCTCCTTACACTTCTAGTTCATATCTTCCAAATGTTGTTTTATTTGAGTATGCATTTTCTTCATATGCTCTTCAAATTCCTCTGCTTCTGCACTCCTTTTATCTTCTTTACTAATGTCTCACAACTCTGATATACCTCTAGGATGAACTCCAGTATCAATCTCAAAAGGTGTTTTTCTAGTACTCATGTTCACTGAATTATTGTAGGCAAACTCTGCTTGTGCAAGGGCTAAATACCAACTTTTGATCTTCTCTCCAACCAAACATCTCAACAAATTTCCCAAACTCCTGTTTACTACCTCTGTTTGTCCATCTGTTTGTGGGTGAAATGTAGAACTGAACTTCAAATCAGTTTTCAACTTCTTCCAAAGTGTTCTCCAAAAGTAACCAACAAACTTTGTATCTCTATTTGAAACAATACACCTAGGTAATCCATGCAATCTGACCACTTCCTTGAAAAAAAAGTATGCTACATGTACTACATATGTTGTCTTTTTACAAGGTATGAAATGTTCCATCTTAGAAAATCTATCCACCATCACAAATATAGAATCATTACCTCTGTGTGTCTTAGGCAAACCAAGTATGAAATACATGCAGATATCCTCCCAAGGTCTTTCTGGAACTGTCAAAGGGTTATACAATCCAAAATTATGACTACTTCCTTTTGCAACTTGACAAACTCTACAACTTTGCACAAATTTCTTGACATCCTTATGAATCTAGGGCCAAAAGTAATTCTCACTCACCAAGGCTACTATCTTATGAATTCCAAAGTGTCTTGCCAATCCTCCACTATGTTTCTCCTTCACCAAGCTATCTCTCATTGAACTTCAGGGTATACACGACTAATTTCCTCTGAACAATATATCCTCCTGAATGAAATAATCCAACCACTGACTTCTATCCTCCAAAACTAGTTTTTTACAAGCTCTCCAAGGTTCTGCAAAATACGGGTCTTCCTCATACAAGTTCTTCAATTCATCAAAGCCTAATACCTCCACTTTCATCTGTCCTAGTAAATTCCTTCTCCTACTCAAAGAATCAACAACTCTATTTGACTTTCCACTCCTATCTTTCAAAATAAAAGTATAACTCTGCAAGAATTCCACCCATCTCATGTGTTTCTGACTCAACTTACCTTGACTATTCAAATACTGCAAAGCCTGATGATCTATATACAACACAAACTCCTTAGACAACAAGTAATGTATCCACTTCTTCAAAGCTTGAAATATGGCATAGAACTCTTGATCATACATTGAATACCTTTTCCTTGCATCATTCAACTTCTCACTGAAATAAGCTACTAGTCTTCCTTCTTGACTTAATATTGTTCCAATGACATTTCCACTTGCATCACAATCTACCTGAAATACCTTACTAAAATCTGGTAAAGCCAACACAGGCTACTCAATCACTTTCTCTTTCAACAACACAAAACTTTTGTCTACTCTAGATGTCCACCTAAAATCCTTCCTATCTCCTCTCATTGTTTCTGTCATAGGGCTGCAAATAGAATTGAAATTCCTAATGAACTTTTGGTAGAAACTAGCAAATCCATGAAATGATCTTACCTCTCCAATACTTTCTAGTGTAGGCCATTCAACAATAGCTCTTACCTTCTCAGGATCAATCTTCAATCCATCCACAAATATCACAAATCCCAGATATACCAATTATTCCTTCATGTAACTACACTTCTTAATGCTTATCAACAACTGCTCTTCTCTCAACCTTTGCAAAACTTGCCTTATATGCAACAAATGGTCTTCTCTGGTCTTATTGAAAATCAAGATGTCATCCAAATAGACAATCACAAACTTACCTAAGAATCTCTTCAATACCTCATTCATCAACCTCATGAAAGTACTTGGTGCATTTTTTAGTCCAAAAGGCATCACCAACCACTCATACAATCCTTCATTTGTCTTGAATGTTGTTTTCCACTCACCCCCTTCTCTGATTCTGATCTGATGATATCCACTCTTCAAATCTATCTTCGTAAAGTACTTAGCTCCACTCAAACAATCCATAATTTCATCCATCTGAGGGAAAGGAAATCTGTAATTCACTGTGATCTTGTCTATGGCTCTAGAGTTTGTACACATCCTCCATTCTCCATCCTTCTTAGGTGCTAGGATAGCAGGTGCTACACAAGGACTTAAGCTTTCTTTGATCAAACCTTTTCTCAACAACTTCTGCACTTGTCTATTCAATTCTTCATTCTCTATCAATGTCATCCAGTGTGCTACTTTATTAGGTAAACTAGCTCTAGGAATCAAATCCATGCAATGACTAATACTCCTCACATGTGGCAATCCATCAAGTACATTATCTAAAATGATAGCTTCATATTCTATCAACAATTCCTTTATATACTCTGGTTGTTCTTCTACATGCTTGAAGTCTTCAACCTTCTTAGGAACCAAGGCATAGCACATGTTCTCATGTCTCAGTCTATCCAGAAATCTCCTTCCATCAACCAAACAAATTCTAGCAATTATACAAACCTCAACTTTAGGAACATCCTCCAATGGTAACAAAGTCCGCTTCATCCCATTAGCAACAATAGTATGTATGTTCTTATTTCCATCATGAATATCCTATCTATCATACTACCAAGGCCTTCCCAACAAAATATGGCATACATCCATAGGCATGATATCACACAAAAATTCATCATGGTAATTTCATATCTTCAATTTCACCAAACATTATTCACTTACCAGTATCTTATGCTCATCTTGAATCCATTCTATCAAATAGGGTTTTCGGTGTTTCAATCTCTCCAACTTCAATTTGGTCACCATTTCTTCAAAAACTAGGTTCTCTGGGCTTCCACTATCAATGATCACTTTGCAACATTTACCAGCTACCTTGCATCTAGTCTGAAACAAATTATTTCTCTGCAATGGTTCCTGCTCCATCTCACTTTGACATAATACTCTTTTTTTCGTCAATACTTCTCCTTCTTCCGGTTTGTTAGATGATCCATCATGGTCCACCTCAGTAAAGGCTGCTCTTCTACTATTCTCTATTTTCCTGCCCATTCCTTCTTGATTACATTCAAATGCTCTATGTCCTTCTCCACCACATTTATAACAAGTTCCTCTGAATACTCTTTTCTCCTGTCCTCTATCACCTTTTATATAACCCTCATTTCGGTAACCACCATATCCTCCTCTTTTGGTAAGATTTTCCATAATTCCTACAGTACAAATTATCATTCTTACTGACCTCCTTATCTTTATTCTGATTTGTAAAAGATCCTCTTCCTCCTCCAGTAAAAATTATTCCTCTCTGAAATCTTCCACCTCTTCCTCTCTGTCTCTACTCATGTCTTTTATTCAACTTCTCTTCTTCCTTTAGGGAACATCGATATTCCTCTTCCACACTCAACAACTTAATCAAAATGATCTCATCTTATATAGACAACCTCAAACCATTCATGTATCTGGCTACTTGTTCGATCTCATCTTCTGAATGTCCATATCTGATATTCAACTTGTAGAACTCCTCAGTATACTCTGTCACACTTGATTCTTTCTGCTTCAAATTCTACAACTTTTGGAACAAACTAATCTGATAGTTTGCAGGCATAAACTTTGTCTTCAACTTATTCACCATCTGATCCCATGATCTTATCTTTTGCTTTCCTTTTCTTTTCCTATCTATCTACAAATATTCCCACTAAAGGGATGCATGTCCTTTCAACTTTGTACAAGAAAGTTTCACCTTGTCATCTGTGGTACCTTCAAAATAAAAGTACTTTTCCATCTTTGTTATCCAATCAAGCAATTCATTTGAATCCAACTTACCATTATAATCCAGTGGATTGAAATGTGGCTTAGTCTTCACTGTGGTTAGGGCTCTTATGAACCTCTCTTCTCCCTGATCATGGCCAGGTTTATCTTCTCTTTCCCTTTCTTCCTATTCTTCTACCTCTTCATCACTCACATCATCAACTGGTTGACCTCTCCTTTGGGCCGTTTCGACTGCTTCCAATCTACCAACAATTCCTCTCAACATTTCCATTATAGCTGGGTCTGCATTTCCATGTGCTTCATTTCCTCTACCATTTCTTCTTCCTACCATCTTTTCACAATTCCTCTGCAGCTGTAGGTCAGATCCATAGTCTGCCATCCCACAAAAAATCTTTGACAAGACTTCGCAAACTCTGATGATCTCGCAAGGAATGAATCTCACTTTGATACCAATTTGGTGCAGTCATGGTAGGAGGGTCCTCAAAGAGAACAATCTGGACCATGCAGCAGGAGTTACACAACAAAAGAAACACAAAATATGGAGGAAAATGCATATTAAAACATTCTTATTATCATGAAATTCAATTACATATAGTCGGCCACATCCGAGCTTACAGATTCACTCACATGCCTGATACAACATTCTCAAAATGCAAGGCTCATACATGTGTGAGATAAAATCTTACAGATCGAATTCAATATTCTTCTTAATCTACTTGAACTTGATTGATTTATATCCTAATGATCCATTACAAGCTTTATATCATATCCATAGGTCTAGAAACTTCCATGTCGGCCAAAGATCATTACAATCTCTAATGAAGGAAACGTAACGTGTGCAAGAATAGGTCAGCCTCAAATTTGAATTATATCCATGGTAGATGCACAAGATGAAGTGTGGACCTAAAATTAAGGTTGAGGAAACTCCATGGAACAATTTAAAACACACCTTGAGGATATGCAAGCTACGGGAAGGATCCACGATTGATCAAACTAGCTGTTAAGTTTTGAAATTATTTTGGAGCCAGTTCAAAAACTGTCACTTAATCCAAAAGTGATAACTTGCCAGAAAAAGATCCAATTGAGCTGAAAACTTGGAATAAGGAAAATGAACATGTCCATGATGAAACCATAGATCCACAAGGCTTGGTGAGCAAACATGATGAAATATCGAATCTACCAACTTGAAATGAACAAGAACAAAAGTGAATGAAAATATTTTTGGTTGATGCAAGATTGCTAGGAACCAAGGATGCTCCTGAATCAATGAAGCAGATGTTGAAAGATATCAGAGTTGTGTATGATGAACCTATTGCTATATTCTATGATAATTCAAGTGTTATTAATATTTCATAGAATTTGGTTCTGCATTCGAAAACCAAGCATATATCTATCCAGTTTCACTTTTTGAGAGACAAGGTGGGTGACAAGGAATTCAGACTGGAGTATTTGCCTACTAAAGAATAGATTGCAAACATCTTTACCAAGCCCTTGCCTAAGGATACTTTTGAGTATCTCAGAGGGAAGCTAGGGGTGATTACCCCTCTTGATCAGAACTAATATGTAATGACTTGCATAAGTCTATGCATTTCATAGTCATATCTTGATTCAGATTGATGTTGTGGTGGTTGCTACTCGGGGAGAGTAGTCATGTGTTCAGATATGTGGTTTCGAGCTTGTGTTGAGAAAGGTAATGTGTATATTTGTCATTGATGTCAAAATGGGAGAAGAGTCATGTGAAAAACTATAAATTATCTGGGGAGAAGAATCAAAATCTAAGGGAGAGAAAGTGCCAAGAGAAAGTTGTGTTGATGGTATTTTTCAAATCATGTGTTGCCATCAATGCTAAAGGGGGAGATTATTCGATGTTGTTGTATATGTGGTTGTCATTGATGTAAACACTATTAGCATTAATGTATTTAAGGTTGTATATGTTGAGGATATTGAGAAAATTGTAATAAAATAAGTTGTAGGTTATCGGTGAAGCAGTGAAGTTCAGTATGATGGATAGTTTAGTTTATTCAGGATGAGAAGTTTTTGATAAAAAGGTTTTTTTTCAAGCCTATCTAGTTTATCCACCAAAATCTTCAGAGATCTGCATGAAGACTTGATTGAGTTATGAGTATTTGTGTTCTGACAGTCTTTCTGTTGCTTCAGTTGGTGTTCCTAAACAAAAATGATGTGATTCTAGTAACATGAAGTGTGGTGGATGTTTCTCTAGTGATTGATGATTCTTGTGGATGTTTCTAGATCATTTTCTATCTATTTTGTTGGTTTATATTGATCAATGTGCTTGCAATTGAATATTTTCTCTTGCTTGTTCATGTTTCTCATGTTTATGGCCGATAGGGTGATTGTAGCGTGTTGTGGATCTTCGAGGAATAATGTTTGAAGGTGTTTCATGTTCAAGAATGTTTTTTTGGGTCTTCACTATGTTTTGGACGACCTTGGTTGATTCACACTAATAATTGTTTATTTTTTGGGTCGATAATTTGTATTCATTTTATATTCTATTGAAGATGGCATGTAGATGTTGTTGTTCTTGGTTGCGGATATACATGAGCGATTGTTTTATCATTTGTGAAATGTACATATGTGATGTGATGCAAAGTATATGAAAGAAGTGAAGTGTGTGAGTGATATGTGCAAATAAAGTTTAGATCATTTGAAGGAAAAAGTTAAGTGTGAAGAAGAGTGAGCGGAGTTTATGTGCTTAACCGAAACTATAATCAGGCATTGGCAGATGCTATTTTTTCAATTCAAAATCTTTAGATGGATTTAATTTGAATGTAACTATAAGACAGTGTGCCTTCCTTGGGCAGTAATCCTTTTTCTATTTGAGCAGTGTGCTCTAGGTAGTGTGTTTGAATGCATGTGCATTCCCCATTGGCTATATTTTTAATAGAGTATAAACTTTTGGATTAACCCCCACCGCGCTTTTTCCCCTAATAGGGTTTCCACACAAAAATCTTGGTGTTATGTGTGTTTCTACTATGGTGATGGTTTTTGCTTTCATGTTTAATTATTAGGTCTAAGAATAATTTTAATAAGTTTAAATATCTGTGACAAATGATTCACCCCCCCTCTCAATTTTCTTCCCTTGTATTGCCAACAAAATAAATAAAACATTTCCTTACACATAATTAACCACAACATATTCTATTCTACCAAATGGTGTACACAATCATGCTAAAACATTTTCTCAAACAAGGCTACATAATTCTCAATGCATGATAAGGAAGCATACTCCAGTTTATTAGCACCACAAGCACAAGATTCTTTACACTAACAATTTACTTAGGCATGCATTCAATGTTTGCATCTCTAAATAGGATATAATGAGTTTAACATTTATATGATTTTCTACCAATAATAATACAATTGGGAACCTTAAGTATCACCAATGTTAGGCTACTACAATGCATGTGACATTTTACTTTTCAGGGATACCATGCAATGAAAGAAGAGCTTATGTTTGAAATTTAACAATGCAAGGTTTAGTAATGCATTCTTTTCCTTACCACCATTTTTTTTTAGACTGCAGGAATCGGGTAGCACGACCCCCTATAAACTTCAATACGCTTTGTAAAAAAATTAACATGACCGGTGGCACTAGCACAACATGCCCTCTAGTATCACTGGGTTGGGGGAGACTAGACCTCATGACCAACCTCCTGCAATAGGAAAGTTTTAGCCAACTAATCTAGGGCCCCTACCCCTTTTCCTTACAACCATTATTATTTATTTACTAAGTATATTATTCCACTATTTCCTTTAATCTCAATTTTAATTGATTCCATACACAATTTCATGCATACATCCTAAGACAGGAATGCAGTTTTAGAACTAAGGCCCTTTACCCTAAGGTTTATCTTAATCAAACATCTTTCTTTTATATTTACAAGCTAAGTTTGCACGAAGCATGAAAAAAATGAACCTTTAGAAAGTAATTCATTTATCCAAACACAAGGAAAGAATTGTATTTTTTTTAAATCACTCTCAGATACATAAACAAAGAGCTCACAATGCAATCATGGTTAAATCACTAATTTTCTATCCAATTCTAGGGAACAAAATATACAATTCCTTTAAGAAGCATTACTATTTCACTATTATTTTCCCACATAAAACATATGAACATAGTATCATTTGTTCCATAATCAATTTCTTCATTCACATCAGGGTGCACATTAGTTGAACAGAACTGGCTTCAACGATTAAGAATAAAGGAAGGAAAAGACACCATAAAGTCATTTCAACCATCAATCGCAACAAGGGGATAAACACACAAAGAAAATTCAAACAAGCACAACACATTGGCAACAACACTAACCAAATATCCCAGTGTTGCAACCGGGCTCTGATACCAAATGTAATGCTCAAAAATTTACAGCAAAAGACAATTAAGGTCAAAACACAAATTTCAAATTTCAATTACAACACATGACTAACTAACACAATTTTGTTCCCGAAGCAAACAATCCATAAAAGGCATAATGACATTTGACCAAATATAGATTATAATATTTAGTTAGGAAATTAAATTACTTTTGGAAATCCTAGTAGGGTTTCAAGTGAGACATGAAGATCACATCACCCGGATAGACTTGATTAATTATGTTAACTCATCAATAGTCATAGACTTAGTTCAAGTTTCAAGTTATACACATAAAATATGTAACAATAGTAACTTCGAGCAATAACAAGAGAACAAGCCTAGGGCTAGACCTAATTCCTTGGGGGATGGTCTCTGACAGCCTTACCTATGTATATAATTCATAGATGAACCGTATTTCAACAACTTGGATTTTAACCAACTCATACCTGGGTGTCCAACAATTGGGTATAACCAAAGTTCAAAACATGTATTGACATAAATTTCATCCATAAGAATATATACAACCATATATACCTTTTAATCCTTAGGAGGAGTATAACCACACATATGTACTTCCATTAACCTATGAGATTACATATTAATAAAATAATCTAACAAGAAAATGCTAAGTCTAGAAGAGAGGAACTAAGTTTTCCAATCAATCTATAATTTTTACTCTTAAAACATGACCTCCCTAAATAATAATTAATAATTTCAAGGTGACAAATAATGTTTTAGAAATAGGGTAATGAAACTCATGTGGTTCATCTAACACACTTTTAAGTTGAGACACACCCTTACAATGTCTCTTCAATGTAAAAATAGTTCATGATAATACTTGTGTTAATATTTAAAGAAATTGGCATCCACGAGGGGATATAGTGGTTTCATTATGCACTTTGGTTAACAATGGAGCCATTAATACAAGTACCCCTATTATAATGTTCTAATTTAATAGAATTGAAAGAACTAGCTAGAAACAAGGGATTGTTCAAATGAGATACATTTTGATTCCACACCTCCAAAGATAATAGGAATAAAACTAAACATATGCTTATTCCATCAACACAAATTAACTTCTAATAGACATCAATTATTATCTTTGTATATCGATATAGTAATCAAATAATAGTTAAACAACTAATGGTTTAAGCCTAATAACCCAATGCTACAAAATCACGCATTACCCATTTAATTACTAATTTCATGAAAATATGCTCAAGGATCATTCAGAATGATAATGACAATATGATATTGATATTTAAATTATACATTAGCAACATTGTAAATGATAATCAAAATAATAATCTCTAATATGAGTGAGATATCAACATCACAAGGTGACATACTCCATTACTTTGGGCGGTAATTCAAGTCTGAATTGCAAGGATATTTAAGTTGTACAATGTACACCATTATTAATATCAACCAACCAAATATTTACTTTCATTGACTCGTCACCCCAAATTTTCATATATTGATGTGATTAATAATGTACAATATTTACTTTTTTAATATTACTTCTATTTTTTGTTCCCACCATTATTAATTTAGATATTAATATTTTATTTAGACAATATTAATATCATTGTCCAGCACAAATTTTAATACCTCAAACTGTTGATATTGTATATCATAATTTATGCTGAATAATAGTGCTAATAATACCATTATTTGTAACCGAGTCATGATTTCAAAAATCTTGTTTCACTTTCTAATTTTTATTTTATTTTGTTTTTTCTTGTTTTTGAAGTTTCATTTTTATTAATTTGTTAGTCTTAGCTCTAAGCATGATCTAACTAGACCAATTTAGAGCTCTCTAATGAACATTTAAATATCTCTCATTTGACCTTAATTATTCACACTTATGAAAGGTAAGTTAACATCTTTTAGTAACCAATCTAGAGAACCCATAAAAATATATTCATCATTAAATTAATGATTAAAATTGGAAAATCTACATAAAAATATGTCTCCAACCTTTTCCTATTTATTACCTAATGTTATTTCAATTGATGCAAGCACTATTTTAAAGAAAATATTTGCTCTCCAATATACAATACATGCTACATCATGTAAGACATTAACAATAACAATTAAGGTCAAGTTGATGTTGAACATGAGCTTGCTCAAAGCATTTAATATACAACACTATTTGGTAGCACAATGCACATGGACTAACATGGTTTCAATACAAAAAACATTTATAATCCATAAGTGATTGGGCATTCATTTCATTGAATTTCCTAAAGTAGCTCAAATTTCATATCAACCATATTGTATGGGATGATGTACAAGCACTAAAAGCTCTTTGAAAGTAAATTGCCTCTTACACATAATGTGTTTACTTGGTGCCTAAATATGTAGGAGTGTTTATAGTGACATTGCATCTTAATTAGGGTCCAAAAAATGTTGCAACGTATGTTCTTTCTCAAACAACTATGTAGATGTCGGCGGGTGTGGTGAGGTTTAAATGGTAAGGAGATCAATGAAAGATAGAGGAATTAAAAAGATACCTAGATGAAGTTGGATTGAAGACCATAAAATTGTTGGACTCAAGGGAACACTGAGAGGGGGGGGTGAATCAGTGTTCTTAAAATCATAACTTTATTAATATGATATTCAAACCATTTCAATATTAAACCAAAAAAAGATGCAAATACATAAAGTAATCATCCACAACACCATAACACAAGGATTTTTGCATGGAAACCCTGTTAGAGGAAAAACCACAGTGGAGGTTAATCCACAATTTGAGTATTCAAATAAAAGTTTTACAAAAGAGAATGCACTTGCATTCAGGCGCACTGCCTAGAGCTCACTGCTCAAAAGAAAAAGGCTCACTGCCCAAAAGTTCATATTAAAACCATCTAAAGGTTGAACTAAGATAGTAGCATCTATTCATGCCAGATTATAGTTCTAGTGAAGCTCATAGATCAAATTTTGAGTCCTCTATCTGACTCTGTACTTCACTCTGCTCTCCTCTGCACTTTTTTGTTCTTCACATCACACACAAATGAATTCACACTATTGCTCTATTGAATTTCACACCACACACATTCACTCTAATCTACTACTCGCTCTACTCTCTATTCGCTCTTCTCAACATTCCCTCTTCACCATCTCAAAATGATAAAATTGATCTCATATATATATCCGCTATCAAGGATTTGAACATTCATATGTCAGCTTCATAAAACATTAAGTTCTTCTCAAATGTCGGCTAGATCCTTAATTAAATCTTTATGAACATCCTCCAAAGTTAGGTAAGACATAGAGAGGACCCAAACAAACATAATTGAGCATGAAAACATTTTAAATAATTACTCCTTATACATTTGTGATTACTATCTTTGACAGGTTGGCTTGCTCACATAGATAACCAAAATATTTGCACATTGGATCTCCTAGATCACATACCAGTGAATGCATATCAATATACTTCTTGAATAAGGTATTACAAACATCAAAAAATCTTCCTTTGAGATCGAAAACCCAAAATAATATTCTAGTGAGATAATTAGATCAACATTTATGCTTCTAATCGAATGCCCTATTCTTCATTCTGTTCCACCAAAACTATATTGTAGACTGGATGCATGACTTAGGTTTCCATCAATGACAACACTTACAAGCCATATGCCAACAATATCCCCCTTTGGCATTGATGGAAACACTTAGTGAAAAATGACTAAGTGGGAGAGACAATATAAGTACGTTGCCAAACTTCACTATTCTCTCTCCCCTTTGCCTCAACAACATAGCTCCCCCTAAGATTGATGAGACATTTTTCACTACACTCTCTCTCCCTTTGACATCAATGACAAAGCATGGAAGCCATATGCCAAAAGTGACAAAACATGACAAAAAGTGACAAAACACGTGTTCAAAATTTCCAAAACTTCAAAACTGATTTAAAACTTTTGAAAACAGTAAGAAAATTATCTTATGATTTTCCTTCATTTATGGAAGGAACTTCTTCCAAGCATCTATTGTGATCCCAATGATTATGATCAAATTGTTATTCTTGGATGTCTTTTTGATAATTTCAATGAGAGATTCTGGAATTTTAATTGCTTCCTCTAGTTTCTTACCTTTCCTCAAAATCTCCACCATCTGTTTTAATCTGCATTCAGTTTGATCCTTAACCTTCCAAAAAGTATCCACAAGAGTGTTCTTGGTGGATTGAACTTCAGTGTGCTTAGATTGCAGTTCTCGAATCTTTTTCTTGATGGTGCCATTCTGATTCCAAACCATATCAAAGCTCTTTCTAGTCTCATTCAATTCTGACTCAATTTTCTCTAACTTCTCTTTGTACTTTCCAACTACATGGGGCCAAGAGATGTAGTAGTTGTAGCTGTTATTAGCTGAATTGATGCATTGTCTCAACTCATTCATTTTCTTCTTCAATTTTGTAAGTGATATCCTGAACTGTTCCTTCAAATGATAGCTAACTTCACCTGCTTCTTTTTTTTAATCCTTAGAGCTCATTGTTTCTTTACTACATTCAATCATTTCAACAGGTAGAATATTTTGCAAACTTTCCAATTTGATCTTGCAGTGCTCAACATGAGCATTTAGTACATCCAGAATCATATCTTGATCATATGATGGTCTGGCAGACCTTAACTTGGCAATTTTTTGCATTCCACCTTCTTCTTGAATAATTTGTTGTAGCTTCTCTTTTGTCAATTCATCATCTTCCTCAATAGCTTCTGACATTTTCTTTTTTGGTTCTTGTTCATTTTCTTCATCGGATTCTTCATCTGGAATATCCAAAATTTCTTTTTCTTTTCCTTTTCCCTCAATTCTGGGAATCTTGCATTTCATAGGGCTATATTCAATAGCTTATTTTCCTCTTTTTTTCTTTTTCTTCATGCCACTGAAAGAGGAACCAACTTCAATTGTTCTTACCAGCAGAGAAATACTAACTGAACCACATTTTCCAAGCACATTCTTGAAATATCGGTTCATCTACCTTCCTCACCATATTGTTGATCTTTGGCAAACAATTCCAGAAATACATTACCAAACATATAATCAAAGTACCGAACCTAAAGGGGTAGCTAGTCTCTTTTGTTAGTTGCACATTCTCCATCAACTGAAACTTTAATAGTCCACACAGGTCGAAGTCTTGACCTTCCATCAATATCTTTTGAGAAATGTAGACTGTGCTAGTCGAGGTCACTCCTTCTCAATTTCTGAAAAAGACTCTGTATTAAATTTTGTGTGCAATATACTTTGAAACAGGATTCTTGATCATCAATATTATTAGAGCCCTTTGATCTCCAATTATTCTAGTTAGGGTTTCCACTTCTTTGTTCCAGATGGATTTCTTCCTTGGTATATCTTTGACTTTGCATAATCCAGTCAAATTCTCTATTACCTCCTTCGAAATAATGTAGGGCTTGTCCATAGTCAAAGTGTCATCATGCAATCTTCTTAGAATGAATTTAACAAATTTTGTGTTCTCAAAGTACGGAAACTCATTCCAAATATCCAAATCATTGTGTTTGGCTTCATTCAATTGCTTCAATTCATTGGCTAACAACAGATTCCTCATGGACCTAATATTTTGACTGTTGTATTCATCCAAAATGATTGACCCTTTAATTTGTTCCATTTTTCCCTTTGCACTTAGGTTTAACAATTGCACACCAAGTTTTGTGAAAATTTCGAAAACAATTGAAATACCTGATTGATTTTGAGATTTTCCACTAAATTGCCTTCACTCCTTTGAAATTTTGCTACGGAGTGCTCTCCTTCATTTCTCCTTCGATGAAAAGTGAAAAATGAGACTTCCAACTTGACTTTTATAGTTCACACACTTGTAATAAATGCATTTTCCCTAAATATTCTGGATACCTTGCTTTCTCAGACAACGTGAGAAAAATTCTTTTGTGGACCTACGATTCTTTGAAATCTCTTGTGAAAGTTCTTCAAAACTTCTGCATATTATCAACTCACCTTTTTGACCACCCTTTGCATTCCGGTGTCAGCTATAGACAGGGGAGGAATTTCTTGACCAACTCCCCCTAGGCCAATGGCCTGAGATCAATTTTCGGAAGAATTACTACAAGCAAGTTCCAATATAGAGCCCCTACCAGCATCAGATTCATTTTTCTTTACCCAATTCTTCTTCATCTGATCTCTCATTTCATCCACAATCATCTTTCCCTTTTTTTTGTCATCTAAAATAAGTCCCACTTTCTAATTTCCCTCTTTTGAGTAAATAATTTAAATTAAATTATTTACAGTCACATGACCCCACCACTTTTGAATTAAAGTAATTTTTAATTCAAAAGGTCAACATCACTTCTTGAATCAAATAATTTTAAATTATTATTTGATCCTCTAGCAACTTTGTTTTGTGTGCCCAGTATCTCTTGTCACATGCATTGTTAGCTCTTGATTTGATTTTCTAAAAATCAATCTTGTCCATTCATTTCAAATTTGACCAAATGTTGCCCTAACCCTAATTGTGGGTTGTAAGATTGAATCTTGTCCATTGATTCTAGGGCACTTGTTAACTTTTAATCTTGGCCATTCACACAAAATTGTATTTTCTATAAAATGGCAATTTTGGTCTCATTTTGGCATATCTTGTAGCTTCATGTTCTTGCAATTTCATATTCTTGTAGGCTTCTTCATTTTTTCATAGGCATATTTAGATTTCATTTGGCATAGTTTAAACATTTTTAGATGCTTACTAATTGCATTAGGGCATAGTATTGCATATAGTCATTCAAAATCCTTCAAAATTTGCTTAGGGCTTATCATTTCCATTAGCTTGCTCATCATAAATATGAGGGCAACATAATATTTCAGCAAGTTGAGAAGGTATAATGGAGGTCAGCCATGGAGGATGAAGACATCTGGTGAGATTGTTTCATTTATTCCTTTGCACTTCATTATTGCTTTGGGTTTTCATGGTTTGCATTTGATATTGCTAACCCTAGGAAAATTCCCATAGTTACATTGGTGAACCCGACATTCTCTTTTAACATGTTTTTGCAAGTTATGGTACAAATTTTTCATCATTTTTTTTGCAGGTTGCAAGTGAACAGAATGGCGCAGATGCCATTTTCTGCGACGCAAGTGTTCTGGTGAGCCGCTTCTCCAAATGACGCATCTGAATCCCTGAGCCGCATCTGACAACCAGAAACCCGCATTTGATCTCATCATTTGCATTCGGTTGTATGAATGCCACATCTGTCTTACCGAGCCGCATTTGCTCTGCTGCGACACATCTGTAGGGTAAAAATTTTCTTTCTAATTTTCTACCTTTTTTCTGTTTGATAGTTTAGGGATTTCAGGTTACTGATTTTCTATTTGCAGCTTGTGGCAAGGAGTCTAAAATTTATTTACTTTGTTTTATTTCACAAATCTTGGACAAACTACAAATTTGCATTTTATTTTTTACATTCATGGGTTAAAATGAACATGCATGCATATTCATTGCGTTAAAAAGAACACAATCTTGCATTATAACTCATTGGATTAAAATCAATTTGCATCTTTTCATAGCATTGGGTTAAAAAGAACTTTTAGATAGCTCACACTACAAATAGTTAAAATGAACCCCATGTCTTTTTTCTTTTATGTTTGTCAACACATTTCGATTTGGGCTTAAAATGAACACCATGTGAGTGTGAGTTAAGATATTCATGTGCTCTCTCTTTGTTTTTAAACAATGATTGATTGAACTATGAATATTTTGGCTCGCTTTTATTAGCCTTAGAAATGGGGCCTACTTTGGTGAGAAAAAGTACTCACCCTAAAGCAACTCAAACCAAAAACGCACTCAAGCTAAGTGACGCCCAACCGGTATATAAATTTTAATGTTAAGGAAAGCTTAGCATTATAGAACTTCCTGCGAACAAGCACTTGACTCCCCAGTACCTTTGTGGTGTGTCAAAACTTGTAGAGTGTAACCTCTGTAGACTGGGATGATACTGCCTCTTGTGTGGCCTTCTGAATGGGTGCCCGAAATAAATCCTTTGTTTTAGAAAACCAAAAACCTTCTATTCTTTGGTGCAACAACGGTCATTAACAAGGGACCCACACCAGCACAGTTCCTAGTAGAAATGATCAATCTGCCATGGGAGTTTCATGGAGGTTGGAAGCTTGGTTGCCCTAAGAAGTGAGTGCACTATAAGGGGGAGCCTATGGGGCCAAGCTTCTGAATTCATTCACTAAGGATATGCAGTTAGTGGGATCCAAAAGAATATTGTCCTTGCAGCCATAAGTTTTTTTTTGTAAAATGACTTCTATGTGTTTGATTTTTATTTTTTACAACACCATGTGTTTGCCAATTGTTTTCAGACAAATAAACATCAAACTGTCTCAAATCCCAAACAACTTTTCCAACTAAAACAAATCTTTGCAATCGGCCTAAAATTTTTTCAGAACATTTTTTGCAACGCATTTTCCATGTCGAACCGCAATTGCTTATTCATGAGCCGCAATTGCTCTGTTAAACCGCATTTGATCGAAACTGAGCCACATTCTCTCTGATGAGCCGCAGTTGCAATCTTCTGAAATGCACTCACTATGTCACACCACATCTGCTTAAATCTAAGACTGGTGAACCTACTCAAATTGTTTCCAAAATTGCTTCTTGCAATGCAATCCCCCTGTCAAGCTGCATTTGCTTAAAATTGAGCCGCATTTGCTGAAAATCAAGCCGCATTTTCTAGAGCTGCATTCGCTCTATTGAGTCGTATTTGCTTGCCTGGTGGAATTTTTCCAAAAGTGCTTACTATGACGCAAGCACCCTGTCAAGCTGCATTTGCTTAGATTTGAGCTGCATTTTCTAGTATCAGCTACATTCGCTCTATTGAGCCGTATTTGGTTGCCTACTGAAAGATTTCCAAAATTGATTCTTGCGATGCAAGCACCTTGCCAAGCTGCATTTGCTTAAATTCAAGCTGCATTTCCTTGTCTGAACTACATTTGTAATTGTGAGCCGCATGTGCTCTATTGTACTACATTTTCCAATTTTCATAAGCATCTTTCCACTGTCAAAATCAAAGTCCAGACATGTCTTTTTCCAGATTTCATCAAGTCCTTTTTTGTTTCTGCCAAACTAGACATTGATTTTCTCAACCTCCCTCATCATGACATTATAGATGGCATTCTTAGGATCACCATAATTTTCCATTTGCATTTGACTATTTGCATTGTTAATTCTACCATCTCCTTAAACACTCATTTTGCCGATTTTAGGAGTACACTCGTTACCATCTATTGTCAAACTTTGCCTTCAAAAGTAGGTTACCATTGGACCCAATCACCCTTTGTCCTGTAGTCAAATCTTTTGTGAATTATTTCCCACTCAATAGTCTAGTTTGGAAAATTCACTTTGTCCTCCTTTAGTCCTTTTATGGTCCATTGAGTTTCCAAACTTGAAGCATTTCCAACACTTTGTTTGGTCAAGTAGTCATCTCCTTAGATTTCCCAATAGTGAGTGCATCTTTGGGTCCTTTTAGTTTGCATACCATTAGTCTCATGATTTGAGTGTCATACCACTTGCATCCACAAACCTTTAGTCTCCTTTTAATGTCATTTTCATTTCATAGCATTCCTTATTTCCAAAACACCCAAAAACATAGTGTCATATTTAGGTCATTACCCCTCATCATCCCAAAGTTGAGCAAAACTTTTTAAGGTTGAAACTAGGTTACAAAGAAAGAAAAAACTCATGGATACTTTTGGTCAAAACACCAATTTTCCCAATTTCACCAATGACATGAATCCATTCCCTAGTGACATGAACACTCTTTCTAATGACATGGGAAATTCTATTATCAATCGTTTCAGTGAGATGTCCATTCCACACAATCCCTTTGAACAATTTTTCCGTAGAGACCAAAATGGGGAAGTCTATGAAGAAGACATACAAGTTGCTGCCCAAAACCCATAAGTGGCCTCTTTTGTGGAAGAATTGGTCATAAATGACTCAGCCAAATATTTAGCCATGCTCCTTGACCAAGGGGCTAAGTTACCAAAAGTATTTTACCTCAATACTATTAGAGCAACATCTCCTGATCACCAATCACACAATCCCTCCATGGGACCCTCTTCACAAAATGCCATTAACACCATTAATGCTACCTCCCTTAGTCATGCTACCACCACAACTAATGCATCCACCACAACCAACACAACATCTATTAGGGGATCATCTACCCAAACCAACACCACATCACAATCCATCCCCCAACAAACATCCACTATCCCTTCACATACATTTGGATCAACAATGGGTGCAACCACCTCAAACCTCTTTGGAACTTCATCTAGTTCCATGGGTACATCAACAAACCTATTATTAGGTTCCTCAAATGCTATGGCAACTAACTCATTGAATCCTCTTGGGAGAAATAAATGAAGAGTTATCATTCAAGGCATCCAACCTAATTACTCACAGGTTAATACCAACATTCCTTTGAGACAAAACACCAACATTACTCATGGCCATAATTTCTTATTTGGTCAAGGCAATCAAGGCACCCAATTTTCCACTCAATTTGGGCATCAACATACTCAAAACCAACAAGGCCCCCAAATTCAATCCAACATGGTGGGATTTCATATCCCCACTTATGCTTCTCAAGTTCATACATAGCAGCGTGCCCCTCATCAACACACTCATTTCCAACAACCACAAAATTAGAACACTCACTTTGCTCACCACCAACACATCCAAAACCAACACATATCATCACAACAAGTGGTAAACCAATCCATACCTCTCACCAACATGTGTGATGCTACCAACAATCCCATTGTGGAAGCACTCACACTCCGACTTGCTACTCTTCAAACACAAGTGGAGACATTTCAACAATCCAACAAAAAGTCTTACATGTCACAAGACTTGTGTCCATATCCGTTCGACACAACCTTGTATATGCCACCCTTTCCTCATGGATATGTGGTACCTCATTTTCCTAAATACAAAGGCAAAACAAACCCCATTGAACACATAAGAGAATTCACCACTAGTTGCATGGACATTGCATATGAGCAAACCTATCTCATGAGACTTTTTTCTAAAAGCCTCGCAGGTCATGCACTGGAATGGTTCTCGCTATTCCCTAAAGGAATCAAAACATGGGATGAATTGGAAAACAAGTTTGTTTAAAACTACAACTATAACATTGACACGGATATTGACATTGCCTCCTTATGCTGACTTACCCAAGAGGAGGCAAAGGAGAATTTTATCCCATTCTTTCAAAGATGGAGAACCTTAGTGAGCAGATTTCTGATAGAAATACTAGAAAAGGAGAAAGTCGCCATGTTTGTACAAGCTCTCCTAGGACTGCTTAGATATGGCTTACAAGTCCATTGTTGTACCACCTTTGTTGACCTTGTTGAAAAAGGGGTTCAACTTGAAAAATCCTTGATTGCCAAAGGTGAATTAAAATATGGTGGAAAAACCATCAACACCACCACAAACAATAACTCAAGTAACTCCAATGACAAACACAAATACTGGGCTAAAAATAAACACATCACAAATGACGATGCGGTCGATGCAAAAACTGTTAATGCAACAAGTCAGGTATTCACCATCAAAGGAGTTCAAAATCAAAATGTACCTATGACCACACCAACACCAACTGCCAATTTTGTTCAAAATAATCTTGCTTAATCTAATCCAAGGCAGTTGCATCAACCACGATGATTTCAAAAATGCACGTACACCCCTTTGGGTGAACCTATTGAAATTATCTTGAAGAAACTTCTCCAAAATGGAGTCATAACATTGGAAGAACCTAAACCATATGACCCTGGTCAGTTCAAGCCATCATGGTGGGATGATAATGCATTTTGTGATTACGAACATGTCAAAGGGCACAAAAATTCCTCTTGCCATCAGTTGTGAAATCTAGTACAAGACCTTATTGAAAACCACACCATTGAGTTAGGAGGTCAACCATTTGCATCTAATGTGGATCATACAATCCACAAGAACCCACTACAGTATCATGGTTCTAGTAAACCCTCCACATCTGGCATGAAGAATACCGATAACCAAGCCAATCACATCCGTCCTGCCTCTAATTATTCTAGTGGTATAATCATGAACAACTTGTGAGTTGCTGATGAAGAACAAAGTGTCAATACTATTACCATTAAAAAGGCCCTAGACTACAACATTACAACACGTAAAGTCCAGATCACCATCCCAGGTCCCTCTGCACATCAGCCTAAAATTACCATACCTGGTTCCTCTGCCAGATAGTCAAACCCTAAACCAGAATTCCACCTTATTGAGCAACTGAATAAAAAACCCACTCAAATATCCATTCTTGAATTACTCTGCATCTCACCCACACATAAGGCCATCTTGGATAAAATCCTACAAGAGGCTTTTGTCCCACTAACATGGATGTCAACCACTTTGAAACTATGGTTGGATATCTGAATTCACCTCATCACATTACCTTTTCAGACAGTGACTATTCTCACCCAAACCATCTCATAATGATGCTCTTCATATCAAGTTTTTTATCCACAAACATAAGGTTAGATGAGTCTTAGTAGATGGCGGAGTAGGATTGAACATCTGTTCTCTAAAATTGGTTAAAGCTCTTGGCTTCTCTGATGCATGTGTGGACGCTACCAAGAGCATTGTCATCAAGGCATATGATGATGAAGAATGTGCTTCTAAAGGCATCACCACAATTCCACTCTGGGTGGGACCAGTTATTATAGATACAACATGCCAAGTCCTGGATTGTGACATACATTACAATATCTTACTTGGTCACCCCTAGATTCATGCCCTAAAGGTCGTTCCCCTCACATACCACCAATTCCTGAAGTTCCCTTTTGATGGTATTGAAATTACTATCCCAGGAGATCCTAATCCATTCCAATACTGTAGCAATCTATGAAATACCACTAAGCACTAGGTACCCATCAATTGAGAAGCCTCGGCTTCTGCCTCTTCCAAATATATTGACCCATCTACACTCACCAAATCATCCATTTCATCAACTTCTGCCACATCATCTTCCTCAGCCTCCATACCAAGTAAAGACTTCCAGATCCAAGACCTTGGCTATGGAGAATTCAAATTGAATACGGCTTACTATATCACTACAATGCCTAAGCCACCTAAAGTCTATGGTAGACCATGTTTTGCGGTCGAGCCCAAGACAACTTTCAAGGTTCCACCAAAAATGGTTTTCACACTATGGGGGGATATGAGTAATGAAGTTATCATCGACATAGCTAACTAGATCTATAAAGACCCAGAAGAGTTACCTCCACTGCCAGTGCATCTCTACAGAAAAGGCTATGATATATGCAAAGCACTAGGTTTTGATGGCACAAGTGGTCTTGGAAAGGCCAAAAATGGAAGGAGGGAACTTGTTATCATTTCTGCAAGACCAAGATACATAGGGCTAGGGTTTAACCAACTCGGAACTAACGATCAATGTACCTATGAACTATCAAGTGAGGAAGTAATGGCTCTAGAAAGTGTTGAGACAAGCGAAGAATCCCTTACCGAAACTGACTTTAATGAATGGGAATGGGGATCTGAGGAAACCCTGAGCAACTATGATATTGACAAACTATTCCTGGACCTTGGTCAACTCCCCTTAGAAGAAAGATTCTGACAAGAATACAATATTGATCCTATTGACTGACACTCCAAAAATAAGGAATGGGTAAGCATTCCTTGGGATCCAAAAGAACATAAATTGTCCTCGGCAACACCTGAAATATCTCGCCCCATTCCCGAACCCACCCATGAGCTTGACATGCCTAAACCTATCGTCCATGCCTCTAAAATTCTATCTATTAGTCATAATGTGGATAATTTTGTGCCCTATTATGACTATGAATTTAACTCATTTGAATCTGAATATGGTCCATCCATTGCATCTGACAAGGAAGTTGAAATTGATAACTTTTCCTTCACACTTGAGGCTTGAATTTGCACACTTTTCATATCTTCCCAATCCTTTACCAACACTGATGATGGGATTTCCCTTGTGTACCCGCAATTGATTGAATGGGACCAACAAGAACCACTAGTGATGGACATCTTTTAGAATGATGAGGCAATAGCAGAATTCATGGGGCTCTGAGAAGGCATACCATGGGGTGATCATAGAATAGGATTTTCCATTGACCTAGATTGTACAGCTTACTTTAGAGAGACTGTACAATCCTCTAGTTATAAAAATGCAAGGAATAAGACACAAAGAGAAATGTCTTTAGGTGAAAACTGCAAGGCACCTTCTGACAAAAAAATAGTAAAAATAAAGGATGTATCTGAAGGTGAAAACCTCTCTAAGGCACCTAAGGATGGAGGATTGGAATTTCTCCCCATAACATAGGAAAAATTGGCAATGCTAATTGAAGACACCATCGAAGTTAATATAAACACACCAGAGAATCCCAAAATGGTTCTCTTAGCTACATCATTAACAAATGAAGAAAACCTGAGTTCCAACAATTCTTCATAGAAAGGAAGGTTAAATTCACATGGTCATATGCTGACATGCCAGGCCTAGATCTAGAATTGGTATTGCATCATCTTCCATTAATCCCAAATATGAAACCAGTCAAACAAAAATTACAGAAAATGCATCCACAGATTGCACTACTTGTAAAGGTTGAACTAAAGAAGTTACTAGATGCGGGATTCATAAGATCAATAGATTATGTTGACTAGATATCCAACATTTTCCCTATCATAAATCCAAATGGACAAATCTGTATCTACATGAATTTTAGAGATTTGAATAAGACTTTCCCAAAAGATGATTTCCCATTACCAAAAATAGACATGATTGTTGATCTCATAGTAGGGTATGAGATTTTGTCTCTCATGGATGGTTTCTCAGGCTATAACCAAATGTGCATTGCAACTGATGATCAACACAAAACAACATTCACCTACCCATGGGGAACATACTGTTGGAATGTCATGCCATTCGGCCTAAAGAATGCAGGCGCCACATACCAACGAGCTATGACCATAATCTTTCATGACATGATGCATATACTAATGGAAAATTAGGTGGATGACCTTTTGGCCAAGTCTTTGACATGGAAAGATCACCTCAAAGTCCTGGACAAAATTTTTAGATGGATAGAGGTGTACAAGGTTTGTTTGAACCCAAAAAAATGTGTCTTCGGGGTCATGTCACACAAATTATTGGGCTACATAGTCTCATGACGAGGCATAGAAGTCAATCCTGCTAAAGTGAAATAAATTCTAGACATGCCTCCACCAAAATGAATCAACGAGTTGAGAACACTTCAGGGTAGACTATAGTCCATCCAACGCTTCATCACACAGTTGGCAGACAAGTGTCAACCATTTCAGTACCTATTACACAGAATTACACCCTTTGTATGGACAGACAAATTCCACACAACCTTCGAACAAATCAAAGAATATCTATTGACAGCATATGTCCTAATGCCACCTATTGAAGGCAAGCCATTGATCCTGTATGTCTCTGCCACTACAAATGCACTGGGGGCATTATTAGCACAAAATGACTATGAGGAAAAAGAAAGAGCCATATACTATATCAGTCGCACACTAATAGGATATGAATTGAACTATACAACCATTGAACACAAATTCTTGGAAGTTGTCTTTGCAGCACAAAAACTCAGAAATTACATGCTAAATCACCAAACACACCTGGTAGCCAAGATTGATCCACTAAAGTATCTCCTAAGTCGGGCAGCATTGGCAGGCTGATTAGCAAAATGGGTCATGATTTTGAGTGAGTATGACATATAATATGTTGAGTGCAAGGAAATTTAAAAGGGTCGGTAATAGCAGATCAACTTGCAGAGGCACCCATCCAAGGCACTCATCCACTGGTAATTGATTTTCCCGATGAGTCTATCTTTCATGCCAAACGTACATTACCTTGGAAGCTATATTTTGACGGGTCTCATACTGGTGACGGCTCAGGGGTTGGCATTTTGTTCATCACACCACAAGGAGATTCCATTCCTAAGGCATTCCAGATCGCCTTCCCGTGCACTAGCAACATTGCATAATACAAAGCATTGGTCACAGGACTCAAGATCGCAATTAAATGGAAAATTCAGACATTGCTCGTATTCCAGGATTCTTAGTTAGTTACCAACCAAGTGAATGATGATTATGAAACAAAGGATGAAAATTTGATTCCCTACAAGCGAATGGTGGATAGCTTCCTGACATATTTCAAATTGATTGCCTTTGTAGAAATTCCAAGGACACAGAATAAGGCAACGAATGCAATGGCCACTATTGGATCTCTATTGGACATCCCTAAAAATGTGTCACAATTTGAGTTCTTAGTCGAACAACTATTGATGCCAGCATATGACATCTCGGACTTGGAAATGGTTTGTGAGATTTTTGGTCCCAGTTCACCTTCGTACCAAGACATTTATGACTATCTAAAGTCCCAAACCTTACCACCCTGCCTCTCCAATAACTAGAGAAATTCCTTCATATGAACAACCGCCTGACACACCATCGTCAGTGCCACTCTATACCATCGTGGCTTTGATAGCACCCTTCTTCGCTGCCTCAACACTGATGAAGCCCAAAAAAATTTATGAGAAGTACATGAGGGTATATGTGGATCTCATTCGAGTGGTCCAACATTAGCTAGGAAAGTCACTAGACTAGGATACTATTGGCCGACATTAGAAAAAGATGCTCTTCAGTTTGTCAGAACATGTCAGAAATTCCAGGTGCATAGTGACTTAATCCATGCACCTATGTAGGAGCTAAGACCGATCACTTCTCCACGGACTTTCACACAATGGGGACTTGACCTCATGGGCAAGATCCATCCATCTTCCTCTAACGGCCATAAATTCATAATCACCGCCATTGAGTACTTTACTAAGTGGATCAAAGCCGTCCCTCTCACTTACATCACTGGTAAGCAAATATCAAAATTTATCCTAAATTACATCATCTACCAGTATGGTGTTCCGCAGTCGATCATCATAGATAATGGGAGTCCATTCAAAAATTAGGACGTTTGTGAACTCTATGAGCGATTTCACATTCAACATCATTTCTCCACCCCATATTATCCACAAGGTAACGACCAGGCTGAGGTGTCAAATAAAACAATTCTTCGCATTCTTAAGAAGAATGTGAACGATGCTGGCGAAGATTGGCACCTACAACTTAATCCTGCCTTATGGGCCTACTATACCAGCATTCGTTCAGCCACTGGAGCCACTCCATTTTCCCTGGTCTATGGATCTGAGGCCATTTTTTCCATCGAGGTTGAAATTCCTTCTCTCTGAGTCTCTTTGAAAGGAATGATTGATGATGAAGAGTATAGACAGTCTCACCTACATGAGCTAGAAATGTTACAAGAAAGATGAAAAAATTCTTTGAATCACTTGCAGGCATACCAAAATCGTCTCTGTCGGAGCTATAACAAAAGATTAATGGTGAGAAAATTTGAAATTGGTGGCTTGGTCCTCATGTAGAACCTAAGAAATCAGGCTATCCATGAAAAGCCTGGCAAGTTTGAGGCTAATTGGCTTGGTCCTTATATTATTACTGCCACATTCAGTTTTGGAGATAATTAGTTGGCCACACCTGATGGAGAACAGTTGACATAACCCATCAACAACCTACATCTGCGAAAGTTTTACACATACCATCAGAGAGCTTGGCTAAAAACCTAAAAATAGAAAAAATAGAAAAATAGAAAAAAAATCGTCCCTCGATGAAAACACGGCAAACAGGCATCTTGGTGACACCAAAAAAATCAAAAAATTGCAAAAATAGTAAAAAGAAATGAATTCGTCCAATAGTGAAAACCTGGCAAATAGGCACTTTGGATAGGTACCATGGTGAAAACCTGGAAAAAAAGAGCCATGCGTGGTCGATCGTTACTCCGCCATCTACTATTACTCTAATTGACCCTTATCCACTTTCCATAATCACAACCACCTGGCACATTCATGGCATCCATCCTAAGTCCTATCAATTCCGGCCATGGTTAGCATTTGGTTGACATCATCCCTTGCATATCCTTTCCTTTTGCCTTGTGTCTGCCTATCTCCATATCATTAGACTCGGGTAGTCCCCGACCTATTTGGGGGTAAGACATTTATCATGTAACTGCAGTGGGTGTCATACATGATCCTGCATTCATAAAAAGTCCTAAAAAAATCCTAAAAATTTGAAAAAGTCCTAAAAAAGCTCTAAAAATCATAAAAAGTCCTGAAAAAAGACCTAAAAATTAAAAAATGCTTTGAAGAAAATAAAAAAGCATCCAAATCAATGTTAAAATCCTAAAAACAAATTCAATGTAATAGCTTGTTAGTCCAGTCAATCACGTCAATCAATCTTTGTCCAAGTCAGAACTACATTGTCTCTGCGCATTTGCTACGTAGGCAAGATTCATCTTTGAATCCCCGAGACATTAGGGCAGGCCTTCTAGGTTTGTCAAAATAAAATCATGATTCAAAATTTTTTCCTTTGGAAAACGTCATTGGTCGTGTCGAACTACAAGGTCTCTGAGTGCACAACGTAGGCAAGGCCATCAATCGATGAGCCCCCAAGGCCGCACTAGGTTAGTCCATTAGGGTTCATGGCACAACATTTTCACACACATCAAAATTTCTTCAAATCAAGCAAATCTTCCATCAATCCTGAGCAAGCAATCTATCAACAGTCTGTTTCATCAGCAATTTCGGTCAATTCAGCATATCAGCAATGTCATGTAATCAATTCTATCAAGACAATTTAACCTGGAAAAATTTTGGGTTCTTCTTCAGATGTGTCCTTCTGAAGAGCAACTCTCGTCATTTCTTTATGCTTTTGGATGTGTCCTTCCTAATCATTATTCTCATGATTTGGCATTTTGATGGATTCTCCTAACTCCGAGAATTGATCTCCTAGATATCAACATCATTTAGGATGTGTCCTTCTTGAATTTGATATCGCTTGACATTTGGCAACCTTGATCTTAAAACACTTGGCAAACACTTGGCACTTGTCTTTTGGGTTTTCATCATGTTACTAGTTTTTCAGCAAGATCCCGACATCGGGATTTAGAGAAACAATGACGTCTCATGATGTTGTCTTGTCTTTTGACACTCATGTTACTAGTTTCTCAGTGATGTCCTGACTATGGGATTTAGAAAAACAGCGACATATTATGATGGTGGCTTTATTTTTTTCGCAATCATGTTTCTAGTTTCTCGAGGATGTCCTAGAAACAGGATTTAGAGAAGCAACAATGTTTCATGGTTTGTCCTTCTTGTCTTTGGCTGCTTACGGTTGGTTATGGAAAAAAGACTAGGGCAATTGCACTCTTAGTATAAGTCATGATCATCCTTGTCTATGAATTCTTGTCTTATGTGATGGTACGACCTTGCACAGCTTGATCTATGTCATATCATGGTGTTTGTTAGCCATTAAAATAATCTGCCCAATGATGATTAAGAGCAATAAGTATTAAAGTCCTATGGTAATATGTTGAAGGATTTTGTCTAGGAACTAACATGCATCTCCTTTTTGTATTGCCATCCTCTCTCGCTCATCTCATATAGGCATTGCATCGATATCATCATCCATATCTTTTGCACTAACATTTCTTTTGTCTTTCATCTTCTAGTCTTCTCATCAATTTTGAGCGCACACTTGTGTTCTTGGAACCCGTCCATCCTCTCGAGGGGGCATACCACAACCCTCCTCATCATTCTTCTTCATCCTATTTTGCACTGGGGCATATTTTTGACTTATTTTCTTTGCCACAATGGACAGGTTGCATTATGACAAAGAGGGGCAAATGTAGACACATAAAAATGACCTAGGCCTGCAAGCCCTATTTTTAATCTTTTTCTTCCTAGCATAATTAAGACATTTTAATTATGTCGTTGATTCACTTTCGGCTATTAATTAAATAATTCATAATTATCTAATTAATTCATGTCCTCTTTATTCCTCCTTGATTAATTAAATAGCTTTTATTTATTTAATTATGTCACTAATTAAGTCCTCTTCTTTCTAAAATTAAATAGATTCTTATTTATTTAATTTTTGTCCGCTTTCCACTATAATTAAATAATTATTTTTAATTATTTAATTATTCATTAGCCTTTTCTCTCCTAAATTAAATTTAATTTGGTCCACTCTTTTGAATTTTGAATTAAATCATTATATTTAATTCAAAATATTCCCTTTGTCACATTCTTCTATAATTAAATAATATCTTTATTATTTAAATTATTCATTAGCCTTTTCTCTCCTAAATTAAATATTTTTTTATTATTTAATTTCTCCTATCACCGCTTTTGCTATGCTCATTTTAAATAAAAATTATTTATTTATAAGTCCCAACACCTAGATTAAATAATTTTATTATTTAATTTCTCCTATCACCTCTTTTGCTGTGCTCATTTTAAATAAAATTTATTTATTTAAAATAAGTCCCACTTTCTAATTTCCCTCTTTTTAGTAAATAATTTAAATTAAATTATTTACTGTCACATGACCCCACCACTTTTGAATTAAAGTAATTTCTAATTCAAAAGGTCAACATCACTTCTTGAATCAAATAATTTTAAATTATTATTTCATCCTCCAACAACTTTGTTTTGTGTGCCCAGTATCTCTTGTCACATGCATTGTCAGCCCTTGATTTGATCTTCTAATAATCAATCTTGTCCATTCATTTTGAATTTGACCTAATGTTTCCCTAACCCTAATTGTGGGTTGTAAGATTGAATCTTGTCCATTGATTCTAGGGCACTTGTTAACTTTTAATCTTGGCCATTCACACAAAATTATATTTTCTATAAAATGGCAATTTCGGTCTCATTTTGGCATATCTTGCAGGCTTCTTCATTTTGTCATAGGCATATTTAGATTTCATTTGGCATAGTTTAAACATTTTTACATGCTTACTAATTGCATTAGGGAATAGTATTGCATATAGTCATTCAAAATCCTTCAACATTTGCTTAGGGCTTGTCATTTCCATTAGCTTGCTCATCATAAATCTGAGGGCAACATAATATTTCAGCAAGTTGAGAAGGTATAATGGAGGTCAGCCATGGAGGATGAAGACATCTGGTGAGATTGTTTCATTTATTCCTTTGCACTTCATTATTGCTTTGGGTTTTCATGGTTTGCATTTGATATTGCTAACCCTAGGAAAATTCCCATAGTTACAGTTGCAAGCAAAACAATATCCATTAAATTTTTGAGCATTAGGTTGTCTTACTGGATATCTTCCACCTTTGTTCATCTTATTTCCTTGCCTGAAATCCTTTTGTCTAGATCTAGAACTTTATCCTTTCTCATATCCAAGGCCTCGCTTGTCTTTAGCATTCTTTTGTCCTTGAGTCAGCTCATCAAGCTTAACAGAACTGATCTTGAACTTCTCCTTGTATTCATTTGTAGTTGTGAGCTCATTTCTCAGAATAATAAGTTGTTTTCCAAGTTCTTCTTCATTGTTTCTAGATTGTTGCAATTCACCTTCTAACTAAATGAGTTCTCCATTTACTCTTTTGAATTCATCAGATCTTTCTTTTAGGGACTGGGAAAGACTCTCCTCATTCTTCTTACTTTCTTCAATTTCCTTTGTCAACTTCATCACCATGGATTTCATTTCAGGTTTTAGGGTAGCATTATCTTTGGCAAGCTTTTCACATTCTTCAAATATTTCCTTCAAGGTTTGATTCAGGTGAGCATCATCCATGTTTTAACTTTCATTTTGCTTGATCTGATCATAAAGATCCTTTCTCTTCTCCCTGGATTTAACAATCTAATCCTTCAATGACTAAATGAACTTTTCAGTATCCTTGAGATTTTCTTTCAGTTCCTGAACTTCTGCTTTAGACTGATCAAGGTCATCAAGTGCCACCAAAAGCTATTGCTGAAGACTACCAGAGTCCATTACATTACAAGATCCACCTCAAGTTGCTAAACTTCTTCAAAGGAACCAAGAGCTCTGATACCAATTGTTGGACTCAAGGGAACATTGAGAAGGGGGGAGGGGGGGGTGTTGAATTAGTGTTCTACAAATCTTAACTTTATTAATTTGATATTCAAACCATTTCAACATTAAACTAAAGAAAGACATAAATACAAAAATTAATCATCGACAACACCATAACACAAAGATTTTGCATGGAAAGCCTATTAGGGGAAAAACCACAGTGGAGGTTAATCCACAATTTGAGTACTCAAATAAATTTTTTACAAAAGAGAATGCACTTGCATTTAGGCACACTGCCTAAAGCTCACTGCTCAAAAGAAAAAGGCTCACTACCCAAAAGTTCAGATTAAAATCATCTGAAGGTTGAACTGAGATAGTAGCATATATTCATGTTGGGTTACAATTTTGGTGAAGCTCATAGATCAAATTCTAAGTCCTTTGTCTGACTCTGTACTTCGCTCTGCTCTGCTCTGCACTTTTCTGTTCTTCACATCACACATAAATGAATACACACTATTGCTCTATCGAATTTTGCACCACTCACATTCGCTCTGCTCTACTAATCACTCTTCTCTCTATTTTCTCTTCTCAAAATTCCCTCTTCACCATCTCAAAATCATAAAATCGATCTCATATATATATCCGCTATCAAGGATTTGAACATTCATGTCGGCTTCATAAAACATTAAGTGTTTTTCAACTGTCGTATAGATCCTTATTTAAATATTTATGTGCATCCTCCAAAGTCGGTTAAGACATAGAGAGGACCCAAACAAACATAATCAAGCATGAAAACATTTTAATTAATTACTCCTTATACATCCACTATTACTATCTTTGACGGGTTGAATTGCTCGCACAAATAACCAAAAGATTTGCACACCAGATCTCCTAGATCACATACCAGTGAATGCACATCAATATACTTCTCGAATAAGGTATTAAAAACATCAACAATTATTCCTCTGAGATCCGAAACCCAAAATAATATTCCGGTGAGATTAGTTCAACATTTATGCTTCTAACCGGATGCCCTATTCTTCATTTTGTTATGCCAAAACTATATTGTACACTAGATGCATGAATTAGGTTGCCGTCAATTACAACACTTACAAGCCATATGCCAACAAAAATGGTACATGATTTCTATGTATGAGAAAATCACATGCACAAACACTGAAGATCTAAACAAAGTTGAATAAATGTGTTTAGTAGATGAAGGCGGTAGAGTGTTTTCCAGATTCAAGACATTTACTTAATGTTGTTGGGGAAGATGAAAAAGGATTATTTATCTGCCACCATAGTGAGAAGTTGGAAATTGCATTTTCTTCGTTAAAGATGCCCCTTGGAACAACTATTAGAGTTATTAAGAACCTTCGAGTATGTTTTGATGGCCACACTGCAACTAAATTTATCTGCACATAGTTGCTAGAGAAATTTTTCTAAGAGATGTGAACTTTTCCTTTATTTCAACTAGCTTCAAGAAAATTCATCACCATTTTTAAATAGGGAAAGGACAATGTTCTTGAGGAGATCATTGGTGTTACTAAATGATGTAGTAATTTCTTAATGCACAAAATAAAATAGAGTTGTTGCTCTATTTCCCAATCAATGGGGAATACCCAAACAAAATGTGAAAGCAAAAATAATGCAAGGAGACATGCAAATTTATTTTCTATTCAATAAGTTGGAAATGAAATTACAAAAGGGTAAACTTAAAAACTTAGAAAATAAAAACTAAACTATAGATTAAAAACTATTGGGAGCAATGAGGAGTTGCTCATACAGACTGACAACAATCAGGAGCTTTTGAGAGCTCATTGTTAGGAGCTACACAGAGCTCTATCTAGAGCAATCACTGCTCAGACACATACAAACAAAATACAACTGTTACTGTTCAAGAGATTCTTTGAATCATATAGAGAACCCAAAAAAACCATTCCTCTTCTCAGATTGATGCTACAAAAAACTCCTAATTGTCTACATTCATTCATTCCTTTTGTCTCTTCAAAAATTCCCTCTCAAAATTTGAATTCACCTACCAAAATTAATTCTTCTGTAGACTAAGTTGCATGTTAGGAACAAGTTGGGAAAAAAATCCCCAAAAGAATCTTTCACATGTGCTGGAAATAAATGCTCCTTATAGGTAGGTGGCAACCAGAGGAGGCTCAGAGGTAATTAATTTTTCCAACACTCCCCCTTTGTCCTGAGCCAACAAAACAAGATCAATCCTGATCCAAATCAACAATGCCCAAACTGTTCCTTAGGCACTCGAACTTGTTCCTACTCAAAGGCTTGGTTAATATGTCTACTAGCTGCTGCTTAGACCTACAAAATTCTATTCTAATTTCACCATTTTCAACCAATTCTCTAATAAAATGATACCTAATTTCAATGTGCTTGCTTCTTCCATGAAACACAAGATTTTTTGTCAAAGCTATTGATGAAACATTGTCACAAAAGATTGTTGTTCCATCCTTTTGTTCTCCTATCAAATCTACCAAGATTCTTCTCAGCCAAATAGCTTGACATGTTGTTGCATTTGCTGCTATATACTTAGCCTCAACTATTGATAGGGAAACTATGGGTTGATTCTTGGAAGCCCATGAGATAGCTCCTGAACCCAAATGAAACACATAGCCCGATGTGCTCTTCCTATCATCCAAACTTCCTGCCCAATCACTATCCGTGTATCCAACCAACCCAAACTCATTTTTTTCTTTGTATAAAATTTCATATCCTTTGGTGTCATTCACATACCTTAGGATTCTTTTATCCACTTGCCCATGGAGCTTGCTTCAACCCATAGAGGGCCTTCTTCAGCCTATACACCTTGTGTTCTTGACCCAAAACTTCATATCCAAGTGGCTACTCCACATAAGCTTCCTCTTTCAACACTCCATTCAAGAAGGTGGACTTCACCTCCATTTGAAACAACTTTCATTTTTGTTGGGCTGTAATTGCTATGACTTCCTGCACGGTCTCCATCCTTACAATGGGGGAATATGTCTTATCATAGTCTCTCCCAAATTGTTGTGTGTACCCCTTAACCACCAATTATGTCGTGTGGCACTCTATCCTTCCTTCAACATTGCACTTGGTCTTGTAGACCCATTTCACCCTAATAACTTGCTTGTTGGGAGGAAAATCAGTTAGCTCCCATGTGTTGTTCCTCTCTATTGCATCTATCTCCTCATCCATGGCCTCACACCATTTCTCCTCTTTCACAACATCCTCAAAATAAATTGGATCACTATAAGAAAATAGTGCAAAATTTATGTTCTCATCAAAATCTTTATCATACCTTTTATTTTGGTAGATCTCCCTTAGACTCTTGGTCTTCTTTCGCATTAGGGAGGTGAGAGTGGGGTCTAAACTTTCACTACTATTGTTGCTCTACTAAACAAACTAGGTCTGAAGCTATCAAGAGCTCTCAAGAGCCAATCCTCTAGCTATCTATGATTGCTTTCCTTTCTGTCTGTTCATGTCAGGAGCTGTCGAGATCTATCGAGAGCTCTTTGCGGCCAATTATCTAGCTATTTGTGACTATCTTCTTGACTTGTCTACCTACATCAGGAGCTATCAGGAGCTGTTGGGAGTCAACTGTCTCTACTACTGTAGAATCTTGTTGATCTTCATAATCATCTTCTTTATCATTAAGGGGAACTTTGACTGAGTTACTTGAAGAGGTGTCCACTGATCCATCCCAAGACTCATTTTCAATGAACTCCACATCCCTACTAATCACTATCTTCTTGGTGACTAGATTATACAACTTGTAAGCTTTGTAATCTTCACTATAGCCCATGAAGATGCACTTCTCACCCTTGTCATCCAATTTATGCCTCTTCTCTTTTGGCACAAGTGCATATGCCACACACCCAAACACTCTTAAGTGCTCAACCGTCCACTTGTGTTTTGTCCATGCCTCTTATGGGATTTTGTCACAAATTGCCTTTGTTGGACTTCTATTTATTAAATATACAATTTTTTCTATAGCCTCTCCCCAATATTCATTTGCGAGTCTCTTTGATTTTAGCATCCTCCTTGCCATCTCCACGATGGTCCTATTCTTTCTCTTAGCCTCTTAATTTTGCTGTAGAGTATAACTAGCTGTTAGCTCCTTCTTAATGTAATTTTTCTTGTAAAAATACACAAATTGATTGGAGGTATACTCTCCTCCTCTATTTTAACTTAGGACCTTGATCATGTGTCCACTCTCCTTTTCAGCCTGGGCCTTAAACAACAAAAAATATCAAATGCTTCAGACTTATGTTGCAAAAAATAGACCCATGTCCTATGGCTGTAATCATCAATGAAGGTCATAAAATATAGGCTTTTACCAATAGATATGGTTTGCATAGGGCCTACCAAATCCATGTTCACCGGCTTGAATGGTTCTCTTGCCCTTGTAGAGTTTCCTAATTGAAAGGGTTTTCTATGTTGCTTCCCAAAAATGCAAGCCTCACACTTAACATTAGGCTCTACTATTCTTGGCAAACCATCAACCATTTTGTTCTTGGAAAAAAGACTCAAACTAGCATAGGCTAAGTGTCCATACCTGAGATGCCATAGCTTGGATGGGTCTTGAATGGTACTCCTAAGGGCTACTTGTTGTACTGCTGTACATTTTCCATTCATGAGAGGTGCAGCTACGGACTAAGATGAGAAATATGTCTCAATCTTCAAAGGAAAAATTTGGTTCTTTATCATTTGAATTGCTGCAAACACTTTCATCCTCTCGTTCTTGTCATAAATAGTGAATTGACCCCTCTCCATCAACACTTTATATCCATTTTGGATCAACTGTCCAACACTCATGAGGTTATGCTTTAACCTAGGAGAAAATTTATGAATCTCCTCATTTTCACCTTGCTTGGTGTGGATCATGATAGATATTTTTCCAACAACTAGAACTAATCCATTATTCCCCATTCTTATCTCCAACTTTACATTCTTATCAATGAAAGAAAACAAACTTTCATTACCACTCATGTGGTTGTTGCAACCGCTGTCCAATTACCAAACTTCAGGGATGCCTTCTTCACCAATGTTGCACATGATGAAGGTTGTGGATTGATTACCTTCAACCACATTCATATCAGCCACATTTGCATTTTTTTGTGACTGATTGTTGTGCTTTTTCCAGCACTCACTTACATAATGACCAAATTTATGATAGTAGTAGCATTCAACATTAATTTTTTCATACCGCTAATTCGAACTGTTGTTCTTCTTTCGTTGTCGAGAGCTAGTCTGAGATTTGCTCGATCCCTCTTGGTTGCTTGCTCATCCCAAGCTTTCTCCTCCAACATTTCCATGTCCAGAGTTTCCAAGACCTCTACCTCTTGAGCTCCTTCCACCATTGTTTCTTCTCCCCCTTCCTCTTGCATTTGAGTGAGCTTTAAAATCTTGTTCTTCAGAAGAAGTAGCAGACCTATTTAAGCATTGCTCATGTGTTTGAAGAGAACCCATTAGCTCATCCACCATCAAAGTAGAGAGGTCCTTTTCCTCTTCAATGGAAATCTCTACTACATCAAACTTGGTGGGTAAAATTTTGAGGATTTTCTCCACAATCCTCTTCTCTTCCATGGTTTCACCATTCGTCCTCAACTGGTTTATCAAACCAGAGACTCTTTTGTGCAAGTCTGAAATGTACTTGTTGTCCCTCATCAAGAGAGTCTCGAAATATCTTTGAACCATCTAGAGCTTCACCAATCTAACCCTATTAGTCCCTTTGTAGCTGGTTTGGAGGATTTCCCAAGCTTCCTTTGCATACTCAACTACTGCTATTTTTTGAGAAATGGCCTCTATCATGGCTGATTCTATCAAACTCAATTCCTTAGCATACTTCTTCCTTTGCTCCTTCAACTAGGTCTTTTGGTTGTTTGTGAGAGTTGCATACTGTGTTGGGTCAGTAACATCCACGAACCCACTTTTCAAAAAACACCAACAAGTCATTTGCAAGCATAATAGTCTTCATCTTCTTTTCCCAAATATCATAGTTCTTTCCATTAAAGGATGGTGGCTGCTGCCAACTCTTCCCCTCATCTCTAGCCATGTCTCTTACACAAAAAATTTAATATCTAGAAAAAAAAAAATTCCCTAACTCTTGAAGAAATGGGGCCTATGGCTCTGATACCATGTAGGAATTTCTTAATGCACAAAATAACATAGAGTTGCTGCTCTATTTCCCAATCAACTAGGAATACCTAAACAAAATGCAGAAGCACAAACAATGCAAGGAGACATGCAAATTTATTTTCTATTCAATAAGATGGAAATGAGATTACATAAAGGTAAACTTAAAAATTCAAAAATAAAAACTAAACTATAGATTACAAATTTTTGGGAGAAATCAGGAGCTTCTCATTACAGAATGACAACAATCATGAGCTTTTAAGAGCTCACTGTCAGGAGCTACATAGAGCTCTATCTGGAGAAATTACTACTTAGACACATACAAACAAAATACAGCTGTTATTGTTCAGGAGCTTCTTTGAATTACACAAAGAACCCAAAAAAAACATTCCTCTTCTTAGACTGCTACTGTAAAAAACTCCTAACTGTCTACATTCATTCATTTTCTCTCTTCAAAAATTCCCTCTCAAAATTTGAATTCACCTACTGAAATTAATTCTTCTATAGACTAAGTTGCACGTGAGGATCAAGTTGGGAAAGCAATCCCCAAACAATCTTTCACCTGTGATGGCAACAAATGCTCCTGACAGGTAGGTGGCAATGGGAAGAGGCTCACGGGCAATTAATTTTTCCAACAAATGAAACAATCTAAAAAAATAGGCTTGCATTATACTAATCTGCATCATGTCAGATATCCAGTAATAATGAAAGGGCATTCGTTGAAAACCATAACAAAAGGGAATTTTTCTTATCAGATGATATCGTTACAATTGCCCTGGTATAAATGCATGCAAAATGTAGTAGCATAGACAAGGCACGTGAATTTCTTGATAGACTGTCGTATGCAGATGAGGGAAACCATAAGTTTCATTTTAAACAATAAACAAGGTTTCCTTTAGTTAGAGCATAAACATTAACAAAGGAAGATGCATTATTCTTTTCCTATCACATACAAGACAAAATATCATGAGCCATCCAAGAGTAGAATGATTTCCAAATTATCGACTCTTTAATGCTCACTTTTCAGCAATTTCATGGATAGATAAATCTGTCCTTGATTGATGTATATCTTTGACAGATGAAGTTAACAAATCCCATATTTATTTCAGTCAATTTATACACTCTGCTTTTTTTTATTCAATTTATACACTTTGCTTTAATCTTCCTTGCAAAAATAAGGAGTTACATTTTAATTTACTCACCCATGTTCTTTTCTTTCTAGAGAACCTATACTTCAAATAATATTATGCATTGTGAAATGTTCATTATTATGGCCAATGAAATACAAATTTAAAATATCTCTTAATACTTTTTGTGAGTCAAAAAATTTAGTTGGGATTTATGTTACAATGATTGTGATATTGGTTGAATGGGCAGGTTAATGACTCTCCATAGGGTGAGGATTAAATAAGAGGCTGATTCATAAACTGGGTATGAAGCAATTCAAATATGTTTAGATATATTTGAAAGGGTTCTATGTTTTTCTCTTTATAACTTCATTCATGTCAATAATAATAATACAGAGGATAAGGACACTATCAACAAGGGGAAATGCACAAGTACCTTGACAATAGCCTCAATTCGTGACCTAGCATGGTGTGATAACATGAGATACTAATGTGAAATAGGTGTGTCAGTCCAAGGTGGCAAGATCCAAGATTGATAAGGTCTATAGTTCAAATTATGTCAATCTTCAAATAAAGTGATGTTCTACTTGAGCAACTTAACCTTGTGCAGAATTAACTACGCTAGATTTTAGACCGTCTTAGTTGGCACTGGCAAAGGCAAACAAAGATAGACCATTTCCACCCATATGTTGTGTTTCTGATATTGCTTAAATTTATTTTTCTTTTCAGCCCAAGATGAGCATGTCCTTTTTGTGTTTTCGTGCCATCAAAATGCACTGTCCTCCATTTCCAAATGACAAATCGAAGTTGATTTTTTTCTAAAAGAAAGAAAATGTGTAGAAGCGAGTTGTTGTTGAGGCTTCCACAAAAGTTGCAGCACCTAGATATTGATCATCCCAAAACCCTAGGTTGGTCACCACCATCCCTGACTTCCACCCCTCTAATCCTTTTCTCCCCCCATCATAATGAATCCCCTCCCTAGACTTCTATGGGAGACCATACCTCTACTTGAATGCCCTTACTAGTGTCATTAACTTCTTTGTGTATCAATTTTCTCCCTCGACAAACACCCCAAATAAATTCTACATCTGCCATCAAAAATATCTTCCCCCTCATCTTAAAAAAAATAAATCCAAAATAAATAACATCTCTTCAGTTATTATCTGCAAAATAACTCCCTCCCTGAAGCTGAACACCATGCTTCATAATGGCATCCCAAAAAACCCTCTAACAAAAGGAATTATAATCTTAATGTGCCATTATTGATGTCCACAGAAGCAAACTCTCTAACCTCTCCTCACTCTCCATCAATTTAATTCATCAATTTCCCCTCATGGAAAGTCGATTATTGTGTCTTTTAATGGAAAATAATTTTGAGTTATTTATTTCATTTGATGCCTTCTACCTTTTTCCTTGTGTCATCTCTGCCTCACATGCCTAGTTAAGCCAATCATCGATGCCCTTAAATGGGTAGCTAACAATTGTAAAAGAGGTGAGCCATCCTTCTCCAAAGAATTGATGTTCATCCATGTTTAAAAGCTTACGCATAATTGATATTCTATCGAATTATTAAATTATATAATTTTGATAAGGTTTTGTTAACTTTTATTGCTCATTGTTTGAAATTCTAATTCTTTGAATAAGGATTTATTACACACACTATGTATTCTCTCATATCTTTATCCTAGCCTCTCTTAACATGGCCATTGCTAATTTTTATATCTTAATATTGAAACATTATGTTACTATTTGTTCTCTTATTCTTCTTGTTTTAGATGTGCCTACAATGTTTCTTTCTTTAGTAGAGGTCAATATCTATCTTCACTTCTTTATGATTGTCATACCTACATCCTTATTAGATGGAGTGTGATAATGTTGTGCATGTTACTCAAAATTTTATACTTTTATGGACATCTCTCATACACTATTTACTTACTATGATATTTTAATGACACATGATCTAATTATGCCTAATTATGAAACATATACCATATTTGACATGCACATTTATTGTTTGATCACTTTAGGATATTACATTAATATAGTTTTATTTTAGAGATATTTCATTTTAGCCTTTACCTTATTATTATATTGGGTACGACATGCCCTCCCTGTCAATATTCATGATGTTTATTATTTAATTTAATTAATTAATTTATTTATTTTTCCCATTTGAGGGCAAGTTGCTTTTTAAATACATTTTCATGATTATTTCTATCAACAAGAGTCAAATTATTCATCATTACATGAGGTTATCAAACAATTATATTATAACACCAATTTTTTACTATAAGATTAAACTGTCATATTCTCTAGGAGCATAAGAAATTATATGTACCCTAATAGTTACCACTAATATATCTTATTGGTTCTTGGGAGGGCTTGTTTATTGATTCACTATTGTCACATCATATATTGAATTTGCATTGTTATATTATATATTGAGATTATGTTACCATATAATGACTAGATTGATCCCATATTTGACCTCATGATCCTATATTATCATATCTTTATATGGTTTCCTACTCATACTATAATATTATGTTGACCTTAAAATGTTAAACCTTCCTATGTCCTAGTTCATGAGGTCTATTGTTACCACCCACTAGAAAATCTCTTCATGCATTATGGGGAGTTGACCGGGTGGCCTTACAAATAGTAACCACAAGGGAAGCAACATCCACCAAAGCTAGAGCAGGTGGAGTAGTATGAACCTGCATAGAAGAAGCCTATGAAGGAGTAGCATCAATAATAGTAAGCGTATACTCAAAAGGAGTAGAAGACTCCTCACTATTAGAAGAATATTCAACATCAAGAAACACTATTAAATGTTCTGAAAGAGCATTCTTCCACCAGGTGGAGGATGAACCAGGATGATCCCCACAAGGATAGTCATGATCTAGGTGTCTAGTAGTGAAACATCATCTATAGTGAAAAGGGATACCTTCATAATCCACCAGTTGAGACTAGGACCAACCATTAACCTGGAGAACAACCTCTCCAAGTAAATCCTGAGATAAATCAATTTCCACCAAAATTCTTGCAAAGGAGGTGTGATTGAAATTCTTGGAAGCAATGTCTACTTTCAAAAATCTACCAAGAGCATTTTGAATGTTCTCAAAAGTACATGAGCACAAAAACTATAAGGGGAGATACGAAAATCTCACCCAAATAGGCATTTCATTAGTGGTCTCCTTCAAGGGGTTGAAGGAATGAACCCAAGGCCTCATGGATAGGAGATGAGAGCCCCATTCCCAAAGTAGATGATCCAAAAAAAATTGTCTATCTTCAAAAGACCAGAAGTCAACTACAAAAACCCTCTAGCAAAAGGATAAATCTCCATCCTACCTTCCACCAACGGAGACCAGTGGTTGGAAATCTAGAGATTCTACTCAGATAGGGGAGGCCACCATTGACAAAACCTGCAAATCAGGGAAGTTTTTGAATAGACATCAATATTGTCAGAGACATCCTTGCCTAGAGGGATGATAGGGGTAGAGCCAATACAAGGCAAAGGTTGCATAGAGCCTGCCCCAACAATATTTTTCATACCGCATCCATAAAGGAGGATTGAATGAGTCTCTTTGTAGCATAAGAACCATCTCAGAACCCATCCACGAGTTGCTTTGAAGTAGGAGAATTCTCATAGAGCCCAACCGTAGGAGAAACAAGGTATGCCTTAGCCCCAACCACCAACAACAAACTCAGCGAAGGTGTAAGGTCCACAACTAAGTCATAGCCACGTGGTGAAGCAATAGGCAAGACCGTCTCAAAGGGGCAGAAGAAATGGTTAGGAGAGCATGAGGATTTCAAATTAGCCACAGGGTGGGAGATACCAGAGGAATCATCCATCTCATAAGATTCAAGTCTCACCTTATGAGAACTTGTTGTGTGAAGATAAATGTTAAAAACAATTAATATCATCATTAACATTAACATCGTCATAACGTGATATAATATTTTTATTGAATTATTACTACCTAAATTAAGGTGATTTCTATTATTATAATTATCTATGCTAATATTAATGAGATATAACCTTAATACAAATATTAACAATAGTAATAATAGATCTCTAGTATAAATACAAAGTGGAACAAATAAAAGAGTTAAGTAAATAGATAAATAGATATAATGGTAATGGATATGCATATATAAATACCGATAGAAAATGTTAAATTTAATATGAAGCATAAGAGTACTATGGTTATTATTAAAATATAATAATATTCAAATAGCCCACATAGGTAGCGGAGTTGGCTTTGGTTGTGAGTTTTTTCCCCATAGGTTTCAGGTTCAACTCCAATCTCGGGTTTAAGAGGTGGGCCTACTAGCATTGGGGGCAGTAACGTTCCACCCACAGGGGACTAGTCTTGCCTGAGCTTGCCCCTATGGATGCTAGGCTAGGTCATGGGGATACTTCTATGTAAAAAATATAAAATAATAATATTAAAATTATTGATGGTGCTAATAATCATTCTATCCCAAAGGTAGGTCTTAACAATAACCATAAAAAGAATGAATTCTAATGAAGGAATATGATAATAGAAATATCAAGAGATCTTGCGCATGTTTAATATTATTAGTACTAGGAGAAATGTTAAGAGTAACATTATTAATGAGAATAGTAAATGCAATGATTGATAGTGATATTAACCTAAATATTAATGACAGATCACCAATGAAGATATTACTCAATATAATAATTAATATGATGTTAATAATATTATTAAAAGAGATATATTTACACTAATATTAATTGTTAGGCTAATAATAATTTAGCTAGTAACATTAACATTAATACTACTATTAACAATAGAAAACAATAGTATTGTTAGTAATTCTAAGAGCAAGATTGGAATTGGAGAGGATTCCTTTATTAATATTATGGGGTAATATTAACATTAATGTTAATTAGAATCTAGATAAGGTTGTGGATGTTAGCAATTTCGTGATGAAAAATGAAGCTAAGGGTATGTGTTTCCTCAATGAGAAGGTGAGGCAATGGATGGAGGATGTGTTAGGTGGGAAGGAAGTTGCTGGTAATGTGGCTAGCCTTCCTATTGTTTTGATTAGAGAGGTTAGTGACAAGGGTCCTTGTACTAGGACTCGTAATAAAACTAAGTTGAATTCTAGGTTTTCTTCCAAGGAGGTCACTAAGGTTATGAAAGTGCACCAAAAGGTTATTGACAGTGATATAGAGGTGGTCGATATCTTAAAGAATCTGTAGTTTCTTGTTGTTTATGTTCCTCTTTGTTGGCAGTTATTTTGTTGGTTTTTTGCTTCTTGTTGGTTGCTTGTTAGTTTTTGTGTCTATCTTTTGATCCAACATTATTGTTTGTAAAGGGTTTCGGGGCCCCTTCAAAACATGTTTTACCTCTAATCAAAAACATTAATGTTAAATAAGGATATTATGTTTAATCATAATAATTATATCAATAGTATACATTTTAATATGATAAGCATCATTAACATTGGTAAATGTAAATATAAATAATAAAAGAAGATCCCTTGTCACCAATAAATAATAGGAATTGACTATAACTTATATGTGAAATAAATGAATAAGAGATATGGCTCAAGAATGGAAATAAAATAAAAATAGGGTTTAATATCATGTTGTTATTAACTTTTAAATGGAGTTGTAACATTAACAATAAATGAATTATGATAATATTGTCAATTGACACAATGTCGTAACTTTGTAAGGTATTAATGTGAGAGAAAGAATTAATGAAATAAATATTCATGATTTCAATATTGGAACAAAGTATAGATGTACTACAACCATGTAGATTCCCCTTTATAGTTTTGTTTTAACAAAGGGTGTGCGAATGGATTTCCACAGCCCACCCTCGAGCGATGTGTCCATGATGGTGTTGCAAAAGAAACTCATTGGATGCACATAGTTTACATACCATGTTTAGACATGGTTAGTAGTTATTAGTAGCTTTCATGTTGTAGTTTAAAAATATAAATGGTTGTGATTGTGTCTAAAGGTGTGAATTGTTTTTGGGTATGACAAATGTTTACCTCCTAGACTTGGCATTTTTGAAAGTGATGAAAATTGTAAGTTGTCAAGATGAGGATGGGTGAAGTGTCACCACCCCATCCCATCCTCTATATTTTTTTTAGGTTGGTTGAGATGAGGTTAATGTCTCCATGATACACCATAGGTGATGACACATGGAGACTTCTCTTGAGGAGTATTTTACTTGGAAGTCCCTCAAGAGGCTAGGTGTTATTAGGACAAAAGGATTAGGGTTGGCTTAATATTTTATGTCACCTCCACATTCAAAGATGTGGATATCAAATTTCCTATTTAATTCCTTTAGACTTGGGGAATAAATGATTTATTTGGATAAATTATCCTAAGTGTTGAAGAGACCTAGAGAGAAGTGTGTATAAGGTTGGCTTGATAGAGGAGCTTGAAGAAGGATTGGTAGGGAGTCTTCATCAAAGTTCTACGTGATGTTGTTTTGGAAGGTTTTTTAAATTAAGGGTCTATACCCTTGATAAGAGTTGATTTTTGTAGATTATTGTATGAGTGTGACATTATTGTTCATATAGAAATATGGTGTGTGTTATTTTTTATATGTGTTGTGTTGTGTTTTTAGGGAAAAAATTTTGGGGTAAGATTTCCAAATAGATAGAGATCATGCCATGTAATGGGGTTGAGTTAGGAGGACCCTCATTGGGAAAAAAGTATTAGGTATGAGTACCCATTTACTAGTGATTGAGAAGAATGGGAATGGGTGCTTTCAAAGTCTTGTGATGAGGAGCTTTGTGTTGTAGAAATTTTTTATGAAATGGATTATTTGGATGAGTGTTTTTTACTGTGCATATTGTTAAAATTTATCGATATGATTGTTTCCACCACTCCCCCTAATGTGATTATCATGGGAGAATCAATTTGTTGTGAAAACCTTGGGTGTATTGTGTGTTTGTGGTTGTAAATTGTACTACTATTTGTGTTTGTGTTTTATGTCTTTGTACCTACATTATCTATGTAGCCTTCAAGCTCAGGGGTGGACTATCTTCAATCCTATGGTTGTGAGGTGAGCTCTGATTGGAAATTAAAATAAAAATTATTTGTTGTGAATGTGAAGATTGGGGTTCTTGTTGGAATTTTACTCATAGTGAAATACTATTTGCATTTAAATCCTTTTCAATATTGTAAACAAGTTTCAAATATATGTTGTGATGTAATGTGATACATCCCCATTGTAAAAATCCATTATAAATATATTGTTAAGTTTAGAAATAATTTTTTTATCTACAAGAAATATTGTAGAAAGTATTTTTTACATTTACTATGGCTATGGAGAAAGAACATTGAAATACAATTATTATTATAAGATGGTCTAAAAATTTAAGAAAGAAATTTTATTATAGTTATCTACCATTCTAAGACGGTTATCTGCAGGATATGTCATATATAACCAATCTTAGTTTACATTCCTTTGTGTTTTTCTTTGTTGTTAGAAAATTCTTAAACACTTAGGCTAATATTTTTTTTCTCTTTGTATTACTTTATGTTTTGCATATAAATTAAAAGAATACATGCATGCTATTCTATTATTCTTTATTTAGTTTTTTTTGTCTTCCTATCTTGAAAATAAAATATTTAATTATTCCTTATTAATTCAAATAAGATAATACACACAGACACAAACACGTAGTTTGTTAATCTTATTTTATTTGTACAATAAATATCTAGTAATATGTTGTATAAAACTAGTTAAAGTGAATATTTGAAAATATACACACATACACATTAAAACACACACAAATATATTATATATATGTGTGTATAATTAAGAAGTTGTTATCTTTCTTTCTTTTAGAAAAATATTATTATGATTAGTTTCTATATATATATATATGTTTAATAATGTTTTTCAAATTAAAAAGATTAAATAAATAATATAAAATATACATATGAGCTTTGTTATAGGGAAGGGCATAGCACTAAACCTAGACATAGGGGGGATTGACTTACCTAAGAGCTATGAACTCACAGAGGGTTGTAACCCTATAGCCATAGCTTTTTGGGGCCATGACCTACAAGGGCCTTTCCACTCTCTTGACTAGCCATGGCCTATAGTCACATTCATAGCCAAAACCCTTATTCCATAAATTTTTATATACATTTTTTTATAGTTAAAAAAAGGCTATGAGACTTGGTATAATTTGGTCATCAATCTAGATCACATTGCTTGCAAACATGACCTACACATAAAAAGATTTTTAAAAAAGTGACCAAGTATATGAATTTTTCAAATATATATGTACATATATATATACATATGTACATATATATATATACATATGTACGTATATATACATATGTACATTTATATACATGCATACATACACATATATACACACATATTTTCAACTTGCACAAACAATAATCTTTGTATATAAAATCATAGGCCATTAAATACAACAAGATGGATGAGACAAAAAAGAGAAACAAATAATTAATACCAATGAAATAAGATATTTTTGAAAGAAGTGTCATTTAACCAAACATATGAAATTCTTCCCAATCCTCATCTTGGCATTCACAAAGAGACCAAATGAATAGGGTATCTTTCATTAAACAAAGTTTTCAAAAGTTAGGGTATACTTGGGTGAAGCCTTTGATTTGGAAGTGAGGATAAATATCATCCAATGGATGATATTCATTTCTCATCCAATAAAGCTTCCTTTTAAAAAAAAAATTGAGATAAATGTGTAGAAATTATCACATGTTGTTGTATTTTCTCAAAATTTTAGTAAACTCAAAGTCTATAGTTTGAATTATACAAATTTTTAAAATAAAATAAAAGGGGTAAAAAAATAACTTTGAAAAAGTGAACATTAAATTCGTAAATCAAATAATTTAATTAATCTATTTCATTATTTTTTTTAAGAGACCTTGGAAATTAAACTTTTAAACATTATTAAATTAGTCTTGAAAGGAAAATTAAAGGAAACCATTTGTTAGGACCATGATGAATCTTTTCACTCTTTTTTCTTAATCAAAATTTATTAAGTGATAGGGAGAAATGGGTTTGATTAATTTTTTTCCATGAAACTAAACTGTTAAAGGGTTAGGATCATTAGTTACACTTATTATTGTCGAGTTAATGTTGATTTCTAGTCATTAGAGGAAGACTTAATTATTTTCTTTAAAAAAAAAAAAATATTAGTTAGTTAGTTTATTCAAATATTAAACTAAAAGATCAATGTATTACTAATTCAATGGAATCATTTTAATTTATTTTTTGAAGTGATAGGTCTCATCTTGGAGAATTGACCTCCATATTGTCATATGGAAACCCTGAAAGGGATGATACTTAGTTGGTGTAAGGCCAACCTTTCTGTGTCTATTACTACTTCCTTCTTCCTTGGTTTGTGTCACATTATTGCTAAAACAAATTTATGTATTGTGAATTTTTTTTTGGTGTGTTATATCATTCTAGTCATGTTGGTAAATTGTGTGGATTATTTTTTTTCTCCCTTTAGTTTTTTATAAAAAATATGATTATAATTGCTAAGAAACTTTTGCATAATTCCCTTGCGAATTGTCTATTCAGGAGACTCTTAGTTCTTTCACCTTATTAGATTTTTATACTATAATGATTTGTTGAATTCAAATGACTAAGTGTAAGAACAAATTACTATCTAAACTTAGCATAATTATGTGATGTGGACTACTTTACATTACTAGTTTGGATTGGTGATTGTTTGATCTAGTTAGGATTGGGTGTGAGATTTTATGATTGAATTATTCTCAAGAAATATTATGTATAGAGTGAATTTAGTTGAGTAAGAGATAAGGACCAATGTGGTACATCTAACTTTAGTTTCATCAATGTACCAATGTGTTTTATGTCTCTTGATGAGGATGCTACTTAAGAAGAGGGGAATGGGACCTTAAAGAGTTTATGAAGTAGTTCAATAATATTGGTAGCCAATAATATGATGATACAAGTAAATATAACATTAATTGAACTAATGGTAAAATTTAGGTAAATATAGGTGGTAAGTTATACACATTTAATATATGTTGAATTTCATCCTTAAAAATAAGAAAATTGTTGAAGATAAAATAGGAAAGGTTAAACCCAACATTTAGGATATTATTTCCTTTGATGATGAATTTTAAAAGTCTATATGGATTATTATCAAGTAAATTATTGAAATAATCTTAGGGATATTAGTGAGTTTGTGTGATTTTTGATGATTCTCTAACCATGTGTATATTGAATATATTAATGTTGTGCAAAATGCGCAGCAAATAAGTGCTAATGGGGGGAAAAGGGAGAGACATCAAAACCTTATTGAGACACTTCAATTTATTGAATTTTTAAGTCATAATTGATGTTTTAGGAAAGGGTATGTACACCAAGTTGTGACACAAAAAAGGTGCCACTTTCCCATTTTAAATGAAATTGCACATTTGGTGAGTGCCAAATTTGGAACTCACCAAATGGCTTGAACCATTTAGCAAGTGCCAAATTTGGCACTTGCCAAACAAGAAAATTGAATTAAAAAATACTTGACTCTTTACCTTCATTCCACGTTTTCACCATTTCATGTGTTGTGGTTTTCCTTTTCTCAATTTGTGCTCGCTAAATACATTCCTTTTTTTCACTCAAAGCTTGTGAATCTTCACGAGGATGCTGCCAAGATGTCGTAGAGGTGAAAGAGGTATGTATTTTTTTTAGTTTCAAATTTGAATTAGATTGTATATTGAATTAGGTTTTTTAATTAAAATTTCTTTGAATTTCTAGGAAATGAATCTCCACATCCAAATATTATAAATTCTCAATCACCTCCTCATGAAGACCCTCATGAACAAGAACAACATAAAATTCCTCCCTCAATTTATATACATCTCATAGGAACACAACAAAATATTCTAGATCAAATAGAAAATAACAGAAAGGAACTTGAAGAATTGAATGGAAGGTTAAATGGTACTGCCACAACACACCCTCATAGGAGAGGCCTTGTAAAATCCCTATATTCTACTATATCCCATGTATGATCCATGAGTGCACAAATTAATTTTTAAGGTCAATAAGAGGGAGGAATTAAAACAATTTTATGAAAATAAACTTTCATATGTGTAAGTGATGAAATAGAAAATTACCAAATTCAACTTGTGTGACCATTTCATAGACCCAAGAGCCAATCGACCTTTATCAGTTGCATGTTGGAGTTTCCCCATCTATTGGTGCCACCATGAATGAATAAAAAATAAATTTTGGGATAGCTAGTGGATGGTTTTTTACCAACCTCCGCACAATAACTATGAGCTCCCACATTACTTTTTGAGGAAAATATATTGTGAGTTTGTCCTTAATAAGATTCAAAATTATATCAATTGACTATCTATATTTTCAAGGTAGAGGTGGGGGCTCCACACATGAAAAAGTGGGGGAACGATGTAATTCACAGCTGGCACCAAGACCCTTGGCTAGAACCATGCTAGAGCATATGAATGCTCATTCTATTGTGAAGGATAATGTCAAGGTTGACATGTTGAACTCGATTAGCTCACTCACTCAAAGTCTTATATAGTATGTGAGGCCTCTAGTAGATCTTGATGTGGGTGAGTCTTCTAGGCCTAGAGTTCTATCAACTTTTGTGACTCTCGTGGAATTGTTTGCATATATGATCATGAGAGTGCTCAAGATGTAGCTACATAAGATACATCAATTGCACAAAAGATGGCTATGATAGATGCCTTGTTGAATGAAACATTCAACATTGATACTCGGGTAAATTTTAGTAAGTTCATTTAATTTTTTTATTAAATTTGATTATAAAATGTAAGAATAACTAAATTATTAGAATGAATATGATGAAAAGGCAGGGTTAGAGTGTTGATGATACTTGCACTATTCCCATAGACCCCTATTAGTTTACGTCATCGAGTCCATAGGTATGTAACTCGTATTAATGAAATAATTATTACATGTGAACAATTGAACCTTATATGAATGATTATCTCATAACACACTTTAGATGTCAAACCATTTGCTAGTGGACCTTCAACATCGACACCTAGCTCTTTTCATTGTCGAAGAACTTTCACTCAAGTAACCTTTATTCATTAATGGTGTTGTAAAAAAATGTTACGTAGTTTTGGTTATTGAACAATATTTTTTGTTTCATTTTTAGATGTTGACATCAGATAGTCATATTGTTGTTCATGGTAGAATGGACCATGGAGTTGCTGTAGTAGTAGAAAGTTCTATTCCTTTGACAAAGGTATGTGATAGATTAGTAAACTTCACATTACATTTCCTCTTTTATTGATCTATTATTGAAAATTTTAATGATACTTGTATGTAGTTTAATTGCTATCTTGATGGTTGCTATAGGGGCTTGTTGTTGAAATGCACAAGAAAAATGAGAGGGGGGGGTGAATCAATTATCACTAGGTCAATCAAATTCACAAATCTGAAAAAATTATTAACTCCACATCCACTTTAATTTGTTATTAAGTATGAGCATGAAGTGAAAATAATAGAAAGTAATATCAACACAAGAAACGCCAGATTTACATGGAAAACCAAATAAGAGAAAAACCATAGTGAGGATTAACTCACAATATAATAGTAATTCCAAAACTAAATACAAGAGGCTCACTACCCAAGATAGGACTCACTATCTAGATAGGACTCACTGTCCAAATAGGACTCACTATCCAGATAGGAGGCTCACTACCTATAGATACATAAAGATATAAAGAAGAATGTTACACATAGAACATTATCTCAATGCAATAGAAGATCCACCATAACAACTTCCACACATTGGCAGCCTTGATCAGAGAATTGCACACACCATCAGCTCATTTCTTTCAAGATTCAAACAAATTAATGTATTGTTGCCTTAATTCACTTTCGCAAACTCTTTCTTCTCACACTTGTCACTTACAAACCTTAACATATTTCCTTCTATTTATACCATCTTTAACCTTAGAAACTTTCTACAAGGTTAACTACACATTCTTTATTTTACAAATTCAAATTAGGTCAGCGACTCAACATTCCCATGGTGGATAAGAATGAGAGTGGACCAAATTAATACTCAACCAGGACCCAAAACAACATCTTGGATCAATCACATGCTTCCTTAATTGATAATTATCCTTTGTGTAATGTGTAGACACCAGGTCAACCAAACCTAATGAAAACACCAATGAACATTGAAGTACATACATTTGCAAAAAGAACATAACACGTGGATCACATAACACACTTCACCATACACTAGAAAACCTTTTAGATGGCTTCAGATTCATCCATAAGAACTTTAACAATCTTCATACAAAGAACACTTTCCATCAGTCCACCTGGACTGTGTAGACACACATAGTAACTCTAGAACAATTCTTCTAGAGCACCAAACCACAAGAACTTTTTTCAAAACATAGATAACACCATTACAAGCCTTCTTCCAGATCCAAAAGACCTGAAACAAACTAGAAGAGGATTGCGGAGCAGAAACATTTCTCCCAGTCCACAGATAAACAACTATGTCAGACCAGTTCACAAACCGGTGAACACAACTTTCACTCTTCATCAACCTATAAGCTATAACTTAGGATATATCACCCAAGTATGCCCATAAACAACACTACAGATCCACACAAGCATAATATCAACACTAAAGAAATGCAGAGCACATTACCAGAGCACATTCTAAACACACACTCAACTCTATCTTCACTATTTGTTAATTTTCTCAGAAGCACTTGGTAACTCGTCATATCAGCACACTTACAACATCATAAAGATAACTCCATGTACTCACAACATCTCTACAATATCTCAACTATACATGCACCACCTACAATCACCTAATTATTTTCTCTACAACACCCTAAACTGTGTTGACATCAATGAAAACATTAATGACAACACCACCATACTCATTCATACTTGCAACAATCTCCCCCTTTGTCATTGATGGCAACACATGATGTGAAAAAACATCAAAGACAACATAGGCACTCTTCTTATTTTTTCAGATTATACATCCTACACAACATTTTGCACACTCTTCTCCTTACAAGATTCTCTCTCTCCCTTTCAACTTTTTCAAATATAGATAGGCTTTTTCACATGATTCTATCTCCCCCTTTTACATCAATGGCAAATAATTTTTTTTACATGATTCTTCAGCCATATAAAATTATGATCACTCCCCTTGAGGAGTGCACCCATGACAACACATACATCATACAATAACAATGATACTCTCTACCCCCCTAAGGAGTAGACCCCAATCATCAGTCCAAATAGATGATGAATTTGTAGATCCACTAGAATGATGCACCTCTATGTGCACCTATTTTAAGGAAGGAGAGGTAGTAACCCAAACTTCTCCCTAGGATACTCAAAAGTATCCTTAGAAAGAGCCTTAGTAAATATATCTACAATTTGATCCTTTGTAGGCACATATTCAAGCCCAACTTCATTCTCCAATACCTTCTCCCTTAAGAAATGATATCTGATAGATATATGATTTGTCCTTGAATTCATTACCAAATTCTTTGAAATATTTATTGCACTTGTATTATCACAGAAGATAGGGATAGGCTCATCACACATCACTCCTATATCCTTCAGTGTTTGCTTCATCCATAATACCTGTGTGCAACAAGATGCCATTGCAATTTACTCAGCCTCTATAGTGGATGAAGAAACTGAATCCTATTTATTTCTTAGCCATTAAACCAACCTGCATCAAAGAAAGAATGTACCACCACTTGTACTCTTCCAGTCATCTACACAACCAACCCAATATGCATTAGTGTAAGCACTCAGAGTGAAATCAGTATCCTTAGGATACCATAGGCCATAATTTAGAGTGCCTTTTAGCTATCTGAATATCCTCTTCACAGGTGTAACATGTGTTTCTTTAGGTTCTACTTGAAATCTAGGAACCAAAATTACTACATGCATGATATATGGTCTAGTAGCAGTAAGATATAACATTCCACCAATCATAGATCTATACAAGCTCTGATCAACTTTAGGAGAATCATCATCCTTACTCAATTTGCATCCAGTCACCATAGGGGTACAGACCAGTTTGGAATCATCCATTCCAAAATTCTTCAGCAATTATTTAACATACTTTGATTGTGAAATGAATATGCCCTTATCAGTTTGATTCACTTGAACTCCAAGAAAGAAGTTCAACTCACCAATCATAGACATCTCAAACTCCTTTTGCATCTTCTCTACAAATTTCTTGCACATACCCTCATTTCCCCAAAAGATAATATCATCAACATACACAACCACTATCAACATTTTGTTTCCTTCAACTTTGAAATAGAGATTATTGTCTGCGGAGCCTTTTTTGAACCTTTGTTGTGTTAAATATTTGTCCAACCTTGCATACCATGCTCTGGGAGCCTATTTAAGTCCATGTAGTGCCTTTTTCAACTTACAAACCATGTCCAATTTATCTATAACTGAAATCCCTCTAGTTGTTCCATGTACACCTCTTCTTCCAATTCTCCATTCAAGAATGCAGACTTAACATCCATCTGATATACCTTGAAATCTTTATGAGAAAAAAAATCCAAAAGCATCTGAATGGCCTCCATTCTTGCCACCAAATAAAATGTCTCCTCAAAGTCTATTCCTTCAACCTGTGAATAACCTTTGCACACGATCCTTTCTTTGTTTCTTACTACTTCACCATCTTCATTTAGCTTATTCCTGAATACCCATTTTGTACCAATTACATTCTAGTTTACTGGTCTAGAAACCAATTCCCATGTCTGATTTTTCTCTATCTTCTGTAATTCTTCTTTCATGGCTCTAACCCAATTTTCATCTTTGCATGCTTCACACACTATTTTAGGTTTTATCTTGGAAAGTAGACACGAATTTACTTCAACTGCTGCCACTTTTCTTCTTGTTGTTACACCTTTTTCTTTGTCTCCAATTATATGTTCTTTTGGATGATTTTTCTATACATATTTTGGAGTCTTAGGAGAAGGTTCCAGAGCTTCTTCTTCTTCCTTATTCTCTTCTTTTACCTATCCATAGATAGGTTCATCTGGTTCAACTTCACTTATTTCAACTGGTCTGTGCATATCTTCATCAACTTTTATATTTGCACTTTCAACTATCTTTCTCAATATTTTACTGTAGCATTTATATGCTTTGCTATTAGTTGAATATCCAAGGAAAATACCTTCATCACATATTACATCAAACTTTCCAAGGTTCTCATCATCTCTTTTAATATAACATCTACTTGCAAACACCTTAAAGTACTTAACAATAGGAATCTTTCCATTCCATAGTTCATAATGAGTCTTTGTGTTATTACCTCTGATTTGAACTTTGTTAAGAATATAAACAGCAATGTGGATTGCTTCTTTCTAGTATAAATTGGGTAAATTTGCATCTTTCATCATAGTCCTTGCAGCCTCTTGAATAGTCTAGTTCTTCCTCTCTACAACTCCATTCTGCTGAGGGGTTCTAGGAGAAGAAAAATGTCTTTTATACCGTGCTCTTCACAAAATGTATTAAACTCATTGGAAGTGAATTATCCACCTCTTTCAAACCTTAAACATTTGATTCTTAGGTTCACTTTAGTTTCTACCCTATCCTTGAACACTTTGAATCTATCTAGAGCTTGAGCTTTCTCCCTAAGAAAAGTAACCCATATCATTCTAGAATAATCATGAATCAAAAGAATAAAATACCTGTCGCCATTAAGACTTCATATTCTTGTGGGACCATAGAGGTTTGTATGAATCAGTTCCAACATTCTGGTAGTTGATTGTTCTATTACTTTAAAACTACATTTTATTTGTTTTCCCAATTTACAACTTCTGCAAATAGTATTGGTGGGCTTTGTGATTTTAGGTAGATCCCTAACAACTTCTCTTGAACTAATCCTGATTAGATTATAAAATTTTACATGTCCCATCCTCTAGTTCCATAGCCAACTTTCATTAACTTGAGACACAAAACTCTGACCATCAACACTCTTAAGTTGATAAAAGTTTCCATATGTTCTTCTTCCTGTAATTACCATAGTTTCAGACCCTTTTCTAATCTCATAGGTATTATCTTGGAACACAAGTTTAAATCCTTTCCCACACATTTTTCCAACATTCAAAATATTATTCCTTAAGCCCTTAACATAATAGAAATCATCATTACTGTATTTTCCATCAAAACTAATCATTCCTTTTCCAACAATATTTGCACCGAAATCATCTCCAAACATGACTAATCCTCCATCATACTTTTCAAGTTTAGTAAACTTACTTTTGTCTTTGGTCATATGATTTGAATAGCCACTGTCAATTACCCAAAAATATTCATCTTGTCTAGCATGATAGGCAGTAACCAAAGTACCTTCCATCTCATCCTTCTTGTTTTTCGGATAACATTCCCTTGCACATCTTCCATGGTTAATAGACACAGATTTATTCTCCAAGGCTAGAAACAAGCATTCATCTTTATCATCCTCAAAATTAGATTCATCATCAGAAATTCCAACATCTTCTCTAACATAATACAATTTCCTTTTTTTTTTTCCTTTTTGTCTTTATTATCTCTGTTCTTTTTGTGTATGGCTCTATTTGGACATATTGAAGCATAGTGACCAATATTTCCACAACTGAAACATTTAAAAGGTAACATACCTTTGTACTTTCTGGTACCTTTCTTTAATTAACTTGTAAATTTTACTTCTAACTCCTCTTAACCCTCACTATCTAGATCATCTTCTATCTTAGTTGCTTTTAAGGTTGTTTCTATTTTCTCATTTTCTTTTCCAAACTTCCTCATCTCAAATGAAGTCAAGGTGCCAAATAGTTGTTCTCTAGTGAATTTCTTTGGATCATACACTTCCTCAATAGTTTAGACCTTGTCACTATAACTCTCTAGTAGGGTCATCAGAATCTTCTTCATTACATCTTCATCTATCAAATTACCACCTTGATTTTTTACTTCATTTTCTACAATATCAACCCTCTGAAAGTAGCCTACAATGTCTTCACCTTCTTCCATTTTCAAGTTCTCATATCTATGCTTTTTTGTTAGCTTCGTTGATAATTTGAATCTTTCACTTCCTTCATAGATATCTTTCAACATTTTCCACACTTCATAAATAGTTCCTAATGAAATAACTTTTTTCCACTCAATCTTAGATAAATCACCACATATTGCATACCTTGCTTTTTCATTTTCCTCATAGGCAGAAATATCATCTGCAAAAGAAGGACCACTTGCCGACTCAACATATTTTGTCTCAATAGCTTTCCAAGTCTTGAATCCAAGCGAGATTAGGTAACCTCTCATATACACTTTCCAGTCACTGTATTCAGATCCATCAAACATAGGGATTGACAATTTGTGTGCCATCAGATCTACCTCAAGTGGTTAATCTCTTCTACGAGGAACCAATTTTTGAAATGCACAAGACAACTGAGAGGGGGGGTGAATCAGTTGTCACCAAAAACATTCATAAATTTGAATGAATTATTAACTCCACATCCACTTTAATCTATTATTAAGTATAAGCATGAAGTGCAAATAATAGAAAGTAATATCAACACAAGAAATACCATATTCACGTGGAAAACCCAATAAGGGAGAAACCACAGTGAGGGTTAACTCACAATATAATAGTAATTGCAAAATTAGATACAAGAGGCTCACTACCAAAGGGCTCACTTCCCAAGATAGGACTCACTGTCCAAATAGGACTCATTGCCTACAGATACAAAAACATCTAAAGAAGAATGTTAAATAGAGAACATTATCTCAATGCAATAGAAGATCCACCATAACAACTTCCACACATTCATAGCCTTGATCAGAGAATTGCATAAAACATCAGCTCATTGCTTTCAGGAGTCAAGCACATTAAAGTACTGTTGTCCTAATTCACTTTCACACACTCTTGCTTCTCACACTTGTCACTTAAAAACCTTAACATCTTACCTTGTATTTATACCATCTTTAACCTTAGAAAATTTCTCCAAGGTCGGCTACACATTCTTTATGTTAAAAATTCAAATTAGGTTGGCAACTCAATATTCCCATGATGGATAAGAATGAGATTAGACCAAATTAATACTCAACCATGACCCAAAAAAACATCTTGGATCAATCACACACTTCCTTAAGTGATATGTATCCTTTGTGTAACGTGTAGAGACTAGGCCGGAAACATAATGAAAACACCAATGAACATTGAAGTACGTGCATTTGCAACAAGAAGATAACACATGGATTGCATAAAATGCTTCAACATACATTGGAACACCTATTAGATTCCTTCAGATTCATCCGCAGCAACTACAACAATCTTCATACAAAGAACACTTTCCATCAGTCCACTCGGACTGTGCAAACACACATAGCAACTCTAGAACAAGTCTTCTGGAGCACCAAACCACAAGCACTTTTTTCATAACACAGATAACACCATTACAAGCCTTCTTCTAGATTTGTAAGACTTCAAACAAACTAGCAGAGGATTGTGGAGCAGAAATATTTATCCTAGTCCATAGAAAAACAACTCTACTAGATCAGTTCACAAACCGGTGAACACTTCACTTTTCATCAATCCATAAGCTATAACTCAAGATATATCACCCAAGGATGCCCATAAAAAACACTATAGATCTGCACAAGCATAGGATCAACACAGAAGAAATGCAAAGCACATTATCGGAGCACATTCTAAACACACACACAACTTTGTCTTCACTATTTGTTAATTTTCTCATAAGCACTTGGTAACTCATCATATCAGTGCACCTGCAACATCATAATGATAGCTCCATCTACTCACAACATCTTTATAGTATCTCAACTATACATGCACCGCCTGCAATCACTTGATTCCATTTTCGACAACACCCTGAACTGTTTTGACATCAATGACAACATCACTGACAACACCACCATACTCATTCATACTTGCAACACTTGTCACTCTAGATCATGAACATGTCACTGTTGTCGATGAGCATGTTGATTATTTACTTGTGGTAAGTGATTATTTTGTTATATGTCATTCCACTATTCCATTTCTATATATTAACATTTATACTTTTTTGTTGTATCAGTTCGAACTCTAGAGAACTGAAGAGAGGAGGATGAGTGAGAATATTCGAAAGAAAACAACATCACATGCATCTCCATCCAGTCAATAGTTGAAGGTAGCTCGTGATCTATTTCCTTCCCTTAGTGGGAAATGACTATGTATTAGGGTCCTTTGTTGTATGTCTACGTGGAACTTTTTAACATATGTTTTGTACTATGGATATGTGAAATTTTATGTCCATATGGTTTTTTGGAAAGCTTGTATGACTTTATTGGATATATTATATACTTTTATCGAAATATAATGTTGTATGGACTTATGGCTTTTTGGTTAATGCAAATCTTATTTTACCATTGTTATCCATACTTGTACTATAAATGATTAATTGAATAAATGAATAATTACACAAATTTCATTGTTAGTAACTCTAAAATTGTTATAAATATCGTACACATCCTTACTATTTAGATGTTACTTCAAATTATTAGTAACTGTAAAATTTTTAGTAATTGTAAAATTGTTGCAAATATCGTATATTATTGTATGCCCTACACATATTCCAATAGTTTTCGAAGAGTGCTTTGACCAAGATGTAGTAACCATACTCTAGACAAACTTTCTACAATTTCTACCATGGCTTTAACTAAGTCCAACACACCTCCAAGCCAAACCAGAAATGCTAACTCATACCATGAAGTAGCATAGTTCCAACACCATCCTATAATTAAGATTGAGCTAGCTATTATTTCTCTATGAAAATAAGGAAATTTTTACAAGTGAATAGAAAACCATAGTTCCAATAGGCTCTAGCTATACAATGGTCTTTTGGCTTGGCACAAACTTCCTTTAGAAAGATTTGAATTTGAAATAACAATTGGCACTATCTTCTAAATGAGATACTTAACTCCCAAATAATTGCATCCAGGGTGATCGCACAAAATTGGTTTACAATTTCGTTGATGAAGCGAAATTGCAAAAAATGCCCCCATGAAAAAGAATTGGGTTTTGGGGGGATCGAATGAACTTAGGGTCTGAACAAACCCAATAAGGGTTAGCTCGAAGCCCCCTTCAACCAAACCCTATTAAATGTTGGGTCCCACATATTTCACATTTTCTAAAATAAAAAACAAAGAGAAACTTTGTAGAAAGGGGGGTTTGCTCAAACCAGGGTTTGAATGAACTCATGTTCGAGTGAACCTCCAAGGGGGCTTTGCTCAAACCTAGGTTCATTCAAACCCCCCTTTTCCCCCCTTCTCCCCCTGTAGCACCAAAATATCTAAAAAAAATCCCTTCGAAGCTCGAGTTGAGGATGAAAATGGAGGAAACTTCATAGACCCAACTAGATGATGGTAGTCCTCAAAACAAGCTATCCATCAAATATAAGTTTAATATGTTTTGGTTTTATTATGTATTTGGATTTTTAGTTTGATTAAACATAGGTTTTTCACCGAAAATCAAGCTCTATGTTCTGCACATGTGGAAAAATAGCAGATTATCAAAATAAAATTCTAAAACATATGTGTAGGCTAGGTATTGATGTCCTTGATCGAGTAAAAAAAAATTGAATTTCAATACATACAAAAGAAGTTATGTTATATACGGTCCACCTATGTCTAAATTGTAATTGGTTTGACTTTAAAACTTGATTAAGGAAGAAATATTCAATAAAACACTATGAAACCTAATGAAAGGGTTAGATATCATAGTTACAAATCTAAATTCGAAAAAATTAGAATTTTATCCTTCATAGAAAAAAAGTTATATTGTATATGGTGAGCATCACTCCTTAAAAATGGTGTTTACTGATAAAAAATAGTTGTCAAAGGAGATGGAAAAAGATGCACAATCTGATTCCAATTTTTTTTTAAAATATATATTTAGAATCTATGGACAAAATGTCACAAATCACTAGTTTGCATCAGCTTCAAATTCCTCACGGTTTAGCCACTATGGGTGCCCGAAAGTGAAGATTTAGTTAGAAAAAATTAATTCAGTGTCCAGTTTGGCCAAAAATTGTAAATCAGTATTGTGGGATCACCCTCCATGAAATACTTCCGGATGAAAAGAAAGACCCAAATCTTAGAGGTCTCCCAAATAAACATCAAGCATAAGATAGGATAATGCCACTAACACATAACTCAATTTGATCACATAGTGATAAGAAGAGGAAAAACCCTTATGTGAATAAGTGTGACAAGCATGCCATAGTAGAACTCCATGGAATTAACATGGAATCATATTTAAGCTTTCAAAAGAACACAAGAGAAAGCACAAAATCCTCAAGATACTCAAACAGAAACCTACAAAACAAAGAAAGAAAAATAAAATAAGCATATAATATTTTTGGTTGATACATGATTATAAATGGGTTAGGGGTGTTCCTCAATCAAACACCCCATTAGATAATTTGTAATCCCAATGCTCACAAATTAGGTACTTTGGAATGGACTTTTTCTACTTTCTTTACATCTTCATCTCTAAGTTGGGTTGTGCCCCTCCTTTTTTGAATCTTGGCCATGATTTACTTCTCTGCATCTCTTTTGAACTAAATTATGCCATGTCCCATCCACCTCCTTCAATTTCTATCTACATGTTTTGTGCTACTATATCCATCTTTTCACTTTTCTATTCAAGTACTTTGTTTCCTCAAGACAAGAAACCTACCATCCCTCTTCCCTAATATTGATTCATCCTTGTTGACTATCTACAATGTCACAACCCCTACTTCTACTACACAACTAGTACTCATCCACTATCTTCCTTCCAACTATGGCTTCTCTATCCATCTACACTTCTTGAATTCCATGTCAAAGCACCTCAATAGTATAGCTTTTTTTTCCATAACATACTACACACCATTTAGTTTCACTTCATCTTTCTTGACAAGTGTTTGAACCCCTTGCCATTCCTTAAGCCACTTCCCACTGGTTAACTCCTTGTCAAAAAAAATTCCCAATATCACTACCCCACAAGTCTTTAAACATGGGCTTCTCCTAATTCCTTTCCACATGATTTGTTTCCCTTCCAATCCATGCTTATGCCAAAAATTCCACTATTGTCATGCATTGCACCAAGCAACTTCAACCCACATCTATTGGACTCTCCACCATGTTTTACTAAATTTTAGAGGTGGTTCCAATTCTCACTCCCTTTACCCACTCTTTTGAGTATAACTCAATAGAACCCATTATGGCACAATCTTCTTCTCATTCTCAAATACCACCTTATGTATTTTTCTTTCCTTCCTTAGGTCTTCTCTTGAAAAAGTTTCTAATGTCATTTCAATACCACTACAATCTAAGTTCTATCTTTCTTAGGGAATCCTTTTCCTTCCTCAAGAATTCTAACATTAATCAACATTCGTCAATCTCTATACCTTTTAATCACACTTGCACTATTTCAAAAGAAACTCTACCTCCATTCTTTTTCCATTTTCATTGCAATTGTTTGCTGAAATACCTCTTGTTGTATTGCATCCTTCTTTGTGAAAGACTCAACAATTGCAACCTCCACTTCCCTTATATCCTAATCATCTAGGATCTCCTTTGAGATCATCACTTAGGACCCCACCTCAAACTCTTCCCTTGGATTCTTCAAAGGATTTAGCATATACTTCTCACCATCTTTGAAAATATTATGGGTGTTTTCATAACCATCCTTTATTACTTCCTTATCAAATTTCCAAGGCCTCCCTAAAAGGACATGACATCCTTCCATGTGCATGATGTCACACCACTTCATTTTTGTATGGACCAATGTTAAAAATCACCAAGTACAAATCCTTAACCAAAATATGGTGACCCTTCTATTGAATGCACAAGACAACTGAGAGGGGGGTTGAATCAATTGTATATTAAATCATTAAAACCATCATTAATATTTAGATCCACATAAACTTTAGCAACCTTTAATTTTTTATAATGTTTTAGCATGAAAGAAAATAATAGAAATTGAAACACATCAACATCATACACAATAGAACACCAAATTTACGTGGAAAACCCAAAATGGAAAAACTATGGTGAGGATTAGCTCACAATATAAAGTAATTGCAACACGGAATACAATAGGCTCACTACCGGAGGGATCATTTCCCAAAAGAAGAAGAGTTGGCTGCCAATGGCTCACTGCTAGATTACACAAAAAAAGAAAAAGAATGTTACAGTGAGAGATCCATCTCAATGCAACAAAAAATTCCACCACAACATCACCAACACATTCACAACCATTCTCAAGATTGTAGAAACCTTCTTCTCACTATTTTCAATAGTTAACTCATTGAAGATCACTTTGATCTTTACAAATTCACACTTCACAACTCCATAATTTACATCATACACTCTACACATTGATTCTCCATCAACACAACACTTATGTATACCTTCTTCAACCTTGAAAACATTCTCCAAGGTCATCTATGCACCTTGATCATGCAAATTCAAATAACTTGGTCAGCACTAAAACATTCCTATGATGGAAAGGAATGAAGGTATACCACATCACACCTTAACTCAAACCTAAATCTATTCATGCATTCCATGCCACACTTCCATAATCACTGAAGAAAATATGCAATTGGTGTAAACACCCAAGGTCGATCGAAACTATGTAAACACAATTAAACATTTAAGTACATGATTCTTCAAATCCAAAGACAACTCACATACTACACACAATACTTAAACATAATCTAGAATATTCCACAAAAACTTTGAAATCCAACAAATTCTTTCACAACAAATTTCACTTGAAGAAAAAACTTATCCTATACACCCAGATACTCTTCCACGCACTGTAACTCAATAAATCAACCTGTGGAGAACCAAACCACAAACACCTTTGCCTAAAGGTAGATATGAACCTTATCAACAAACTTCTAGAACCGCAAGACTAGAAACCAAACTATAGAGAAATGTGGAGAAAATCTATTTCTCCCAAACAACATTGCAATACAACTAACACAATGGTGAACACAACTTTCTCTACATAATGATCCAAATTAAAAAAGTCTAGATATAATACCTATGAACACCTTAAACCAACATATCTAAACTACATAAGTAGATCTTCAACACAGAAGAAATATAGATCAAAATGAGAACACCACTCTGTATTCCAGAACACCTCTACAACACACTGTTTCTTCTTGTATTCAAATTTTCTCAAAAGAACTTGGAAACCAAACACCATAAACAAATTCTCATTATCTTTACCACTTTCTCATCATCACCAAACCAGCTACAACATAGAAACTTAACTAAACAATATCCACAAATTGAATCTTATCAAATCGACACTACAGGTTGACACCAATAGCGCTTACAAATGACAACATAATGACACTAATCAAAGCATCATCACAACTTCTCAACCATCACTAGTTGAAATCAATGACAACACAAACACAAGCATGTTGAAATCAATGACAACACCAAATAATCATTCTTGCAACAATCTCCCCCATTTCAATTGATGGAAACACTTGATATGAAAATCCACCAAAAACAAATAGCTTTAATCACCAACATGCTTCTCCATACCAACTTTCTCTCTCCCTTTTATTTTATCTCCCTTTCTCAACTAATATTTTTCATATTAATTTCTCTCCCCCCTTTGATATCAATGGAAAAGGGAAATATATTTGCATCATTCTACCCTTTGAGGTCAAACTTACATACTTTATCTCTCCCCCAAGGGAAATACCTATAAGGGACAAAAACTACTCTACAACTACATACTCTTTCTTAGGAGCTCAAAAAAAATTGTACCAACCAGCAACCACTGCACACATCCTTTGACACAACTGACAAAGGAAAACACCAACCTAAATACCAACACGTACTCCCGCTGACTACAATAGCCAACAATGCCACTACCTACTCCTCTGAGAGGTAGCATAAAACATTAGTCTAAAACAATGAATGAATCTTGAGATCCATTGGAATGATGCATATCGTTATGCATCTAGTTCAAAGGAGGGGTAATAACCCCTAACTTGTCCTTGAGATAATCAAAAGTATCCTTAGGAAGAGCCTTAGTGAATATATCAACTTGATCTTTTGTAGGAACATGCTTAAGCTCCACTTCATTCTCTACAACCTTCTCTCTCAAAAAGATACCGAATTGAGATATGTTTTTACCTTGAGTGCATCATCGGATTTTTTAAAATTTTAATAGCACTTGTATTGTCACAAAATATAGAAATTGGTTCATCATATACCACCCTGATATCCTTCAAGGTTTCCCTCATCCACAACACCTATGTGTAGAAAGATGCTACTTCAATATATTCTACCTCTGTAGTAGATAAAGATACCGAATCTTGCTTCTTTCTTAGCCAAGACACCAATCTACATCCAAGAAAAAATGTACCACCACTTGTACTTTTCATGTCATCAACACTTTATTCTCAATATGCATCTATATAAGCACTCAGAGAAAAATAAATATACTTTGGATACCACAAACCATGTTCTGGAGTGCCTTTCAACTATCTGAATATCCTCTACATTGCTGCAACATGTGAATCTCTAGGTTCTTCTTGAAATCTATCTACAAGAAAAACTACATGCATGATATCTAGTCTAGTAGGAGTTAGATACAACAAACCTCCAATCATTGATCTATACTTTCTCTAATCACCCTTAGGAGATTCATCATTCTTACTTAGCTTGAAACCAATGACCATAGGAGTACATACCAGTTTAGAATCTTCCATTCCAAACTTCTTCAAAATTTCCTTGACATACTTTGATTGTGAAATAAATATGCCTTTTTTTGTCTGATTGATTTGCAGTCCAAGGAATAAATTCATCTCCCCAAACATAAACATCTCAAACTCTTTCTACATCTCTTTTATAAATTTCTTACACATAGCTTCATTTACTTCAAACATTATATCATCAACATACACAACCAAAATAAATAAAAAATCTATTTAAAATTTGAAATAAATATTATTATCTACAATACCTTTATTGAATCCTTGTTGTATCAAGTACCTATCCAACCTTGCATATCAAGCTCTAGGAGCTTTCTTTATTCCATTTAATGCTTTCTTCAATCTGCAGACCATATCTAGTTTGTCTGATAACTGAAATCCTTCCAATTATTCAATGTATACTTCTTCCAACTCACCATTCAAAAATGTTGACTTCACATCCATTTGATAAACCTCGAAATCCTTATGTGCTAAAAAATCCAAAAAACATCCCGATAGCTTCCATTCTCACCATTAGAGAAAATTTCTCCTCAAAATCTATTCCTTCTACTTGCAAGTAGCCCTTACACACAAGACTTTCCTTGTTTCTTGCTACTTCTCGATTCTCATTTAGTTTGTTTTGGAATACCCACTTTGTTCCAATATCATTCTTGGTTGTTGGTCTTGAGACAACTTCCTAATTCTGATTCTTCTCAATCTGCATTCGTTCATCTTCCATATCCTTGATCCAATCTTCATCTTTGCATGCTTCAATCACTATTTTAGGTTCAAATTTATAAAGTAAACATAGGTTTACCTATTCTTTAGTCATAACAACTTTTCTCCTTCTCAAAAAACCTTTACTTTTTTCATCAATTATCTAATCTTTAGAATGATTCTTTTGCATATAGTTAGGATTCTTAGGGATCCTTTCCAGAGCTTCTTCCTCTTCAATCTATACTTCTTTCTCCTTACCTTCATCTCTATCATTTTATCTACAAGAGGAATCATCTTATTCATATCCATCTATCACCATTGAGTTCTTTTATAAGTATTCATCCACTTTGACACTTACACTATCAACAATCTTCTTCAGCCTCTTGTTGTAGCATTGGTAAGCTTTGCTTTTTGTAGAATATCCAAGGAAGATACCTTCATCAAATCTTGTATCAAAATTTCCTAAGTTTTCTTCATCTCTTCTGATGTAGCATTTGATTCCAAACACTCTGAAGTATTTGATAGTAGGAATCCTTCCATACCACAACTCATAGGGATTCTTTGCACTATTTACTTTTTCTTGAACTCTGTTGAGTATGTAGACAACAGTATGAATTGCTTCTCTCTAGTAGACTTTTGATAGTTCTGCCTCTTTCATCATTGTCCTTGTAACTTCATGAACAACCCTATTCTTTCTTTCAACCACTCCATTCTACTGAGGATTCCTCAAGGAAGATAAATGCCTTTTTTTATTCCATGATTCTCACAAAAAAATTTAAACTCATTGGAGGTGAACTCTCCACCTCCGTCAAACCTCAAACACTTGATTTTTGTATCCATTTCATTCTCAACCACAAATTTGAATGCTTTAAACTTATCTAGAGCTTTTGATTTTTCTTTGAGAAAAGTAACCCATGTCATTCTAAAATAATCATCAATCAATAGCATAAAATACCTATCACCTTGAAGACTTCTTACTCTTGTAGGAGCACAAAGGTCTATATGCAACAGGTCCAGTATTTTGGTATTAGATTGTTCTTTAACTTTGAAAATTCTTCTTTCTTGCTTCCCAATATAGCATTCCTTGTAGACAACATTGATGGGCTTTGTAATCTTTGGCAGATCTCTCACAGCCTGAACTAAACTAATTCTCACTAGGATATTAAAATTGATGTGACATATCTTTCTATTCCATAGCCATTTTTCATTAACTTGAGTCATAAAGCAATGACCATTAACACCTTTAAGCTGATAAACATTTCCATCTATCCTTCTTCCAACAACAACCATATTTTTTAAGCATTTTCTAATCTCACATCCATCATCCCGAAGCATAGGATTATATCCTTTGCTACACATTTGTCCAACACTCAAGAGTTTATGGCTTAAACTCTTAACATAAAGAACATCATTTGTATTATGCTTGTCATCAAAACTGATTGAACCTTTTCCACATATATTAGCAGATGTATCATCACCAAACTTAACTAGACCTCCTTCATATTTCTCAAGTCTAACAAACTTACTTTTGTCATTGGTCATATATTTTGAGCATCCACTATCAACGATCTAGTAGTTATTCTCCTCTCCAGCATGAAAATCAATCACCATAGCATTATGACCTGCTTTTAGAGAACTTTCCTCCACACATCTCTTAGAGTTAGCAGAACTAGATTCAACTTTGATAGAAATGAACACACATTCACTATTCTCATCATCCCCATAGTCAGATTCATCATCAAATATACTAGCATCTTGTCTAACATAATAACTTTTCTTAATTTTTTTACCTTTGTTTTCCTTATTTTTGTCATTCAAATCTCTATTTGGACATCTGGAAGCATAATGACCTATCTTTCCACAACTAAAAAATTTTAAGGGTAACTTACGTTTGTATTTACCAATACTCTTTTTCATGCTTCAACACCATCAAGATCCTCTTGATCTAATTCTTCAGTCTTCTTTGATTTTCCAACCTTGAAAGCAGTTTCAACTTTTACATTATTTGAACCAAACTCTCTTAATTCAAAAGTAGTTAAAGTGCCAAGTAACTGATCTCTGGAGTAATTATTTAGATTCTAAAATTCCTCAATAGTAGAAACCCTATGAATATATGATTTAGGTAGACTTCTCAATAACTTCTTTACCACCTCATCATCTTCAAGGTTTCCCCCAAGCCCTCTGATGGAATTAGAAACTTTTTCCACCTTATACATGTATCTTTTAATGTTTCCATCCTCTATCATTCACATATATTCAAACATGATCTTTAGATTCTACATCTTAGCTTGCTTGACCTTATCATCTCCTTCATAAATGCTTTCCAACTTTTTCCAGATCTCATTAGTAGTTTTAATATTCATAACTTTAACAAGTTTAGTGTTACAGATACCACTTAAAAGAGAATGCCTTGCTTTCCCATTGTTCTCATAGGCCTTTATATTTTCATTAGTGCTCAGACCATTTGTAGGCATAGTGGATCTAGTCGCAACAAACTTTCAACCTCCATATCAAAGGGATACCAAAAAACCTTCTATCCTTGTCTTCTAGAATGCATAATCTGATCGATCAAATAGACGAGCATCTCTCTTGTGCCCCATCCCATATCTACCTCAAGCGATTAGCTTTCTTCCAAGGAACCTTTCTCCGATACTAATTGTTGAATGCACAAGAAAAATAAGAGGGGGGTGATTCAATTGTACATTAAAACATCAAAAGCCTCATTTATATTTATATCCATATAAAATTCAATAACCTTTAATATATTAGAATGTTTTAGCATGAAATAAAATTATAGAAACTGAAATACATCAACACCATGCACAATAGAACACAAAATTTACATGGAGAACCCAAAAGGGAAAAACCACAATGAGGATTAACTCACAATATGAAGTAATTGCAACACCGAATACAATAGGCTCACTACCCAAAATAAAGAAGGGCTCAATGTGAATGGCTCACTACCAAATTACATAAAATAAGAAAATAAGAATGTTATAGTAAGAAATCCATCTCAATGCAAGAGAAAATTCCACTATAGCATCACCAAAACATTCATAGCCTTTCTAAATATTGTAGACACCTTCTACTCACTTCTTTCAATAGTCTAACTTATTGAAGCTCACATTCTCTTCACAAATTCACACTTCACAACTCTACAATTCACATCATACACTCTACACCCCAATTATCCATCAACACAATAATTATTTATACCTTCTTCAACCTTGAAAACATTCTCCAAGGTCGGCTATGCACCTCAACTATGCAAATTCAAATTAGGTCAGCACGAAAATATTCCCATGGTCGAAAGAAATAAAGGAGGACCACATAAAACATTAAATTGGACCTAAATACATTTATACATGCCACACCATGCTTCCAAAATCACTAAAGAAAATTTGCAATTAGTGTAAATACCCAAGGTCATTCGAACCTATGTAAACACCATTAAATATTAAAGTACATGCTTCCTCAAATACAAAGATGACACATGGAATACACACAACACTTAAATACAAATTGGAATATTCCAAAAACACTCTTAAATCCCACAAATCCATTCACAACAACTTTCACTTGAAGAACAAACTCATCCTATACACCCAGATTCTCTTGCACACACTGTAACTCAAGAAATCAACTTACAAAGCACCAAAACATGAAAAAATTTGATTGAAGGTAGATATGAACCTTATCAACACACTTCCAGAACTATAAGACTAGAAACCAAACTATAGATAAATGTGGTGAGGAACCATTTCTCCCAAACAACAATGCAACATAGTTCACACATTGGTAATACAACTTTCTCTACACAATGATCTATACTGAGAAATTATAGATATAATACCTATGAACACCTCAAACCAACATATCCAAACCACATAAGTAGATCTTTAACACATAAGAAATGTGGAGAAAAACCAAAATACCACTCTGTATGCCAAAACACATCTACATCACACTGTTTCTTCTTTTATTCAAATTTTCTCAAAATCACTTGGAAACCAAGCACCATAAACACATTCTCATTATCTTCACCACTTCCTCATAATCACCAAACCAACTCCAACATAGAAACTCAATCAAAAAATATCCACAAATTAAAGCTTATCAAAGAAACACTAGAGGTTGACACCAGTAGCACTTACTAATGACAACATAATGAATCTAATCAAAGAATCATCACAACTTCTCAACCATCACCAGTTGACATCAATGACAACACCAACTACTCATACTTGCAACATCTTTTGCAACTAGTAACTATAATTGTTTTACAAATATCATATGTTAGTAACTATTAAATTGTTACAAATATCATATGTCCTTATTATTTACCATCTTGAGGTTGGGGACATATTTAATTTTCTTATTTAGAGAATATTTCACCTCCTCATAATCCTACTTCAAATTCAAAGTAGTAGGTTATAAATTATCTTCTTGATTTAGATTCTTGAGATGACCACTTGATAGGTATCATAGTTTTGTTTTATGAATCTCATATTGCAACTTGTAGTAATGGAAAAAGTATCCCTTTTCCTTACTTTATTTGGTAATAATTATCATTGAATTAACCTAATTTTTCCTAGGTCTAATGTTCTAATGTTTTGTACATATTCACATTGATCTTGGGCCCCTTTCTAATAAAATGCACCTAAATTGTACCCTATTTATGGTGTTGCAAAGTGTTGTGAAACACTTTCACACTTATCTAGGGTCTCATTAATTAATTATGGTTAATTAGAGTCAATTTAGCCCCTCTAATTCAAATTTAAGCCTTATTTGTGACACCTTCCAAGGATCAATCCCGATACCCATGATTCAAATTGTAAAAAAATTAATTGGGAAAAATCAAGGTCCTAGAAAATGGTGCTAGGACCCACTTGCCCTAGGTGGAAAATGGGTCCTCCCTCTATAGGACCCCCTTTTCTTTGAATATTTGATATGCGTTTTCGATGTTATTTCACCCCCCAAAGGAAAGGTCCTAGAAACTTGTGCCAGGACCGATTCGCCCTAGGTGGCGAATGGGTCATCCCTTAATAAGGACCCCATTTTTGAATTTAATTCTAGCAGGATTTTAATAATGTTCATTTCCAAAGCTAGTGTTGGGTTGAATTGTTTTAATTTTGGGGTTAATCTCTAGATTTAGTATAAATATGGGGTTAATTCACATAGTTTCATCCTAGACTTCCAAGCATTCATGCATTATAGAAAGTTTGAGTTCACAAAAGTTTATAAGAGAAATTCAAAGGCATTTCAAGGTAGATTATCTTGAGTTTATTAAAGCAATTCAAGATCATTTCATCATGTCTAAGGCATAATGCATTCCTACATGTTGTTGAGCTAAGATAGTGGATGTAGAATTAAAGATCTACTTGCAAGCATTGTTTCACGTCTTATTCAAGGATCAAGATCTACATTCTTCATGGAAACTTCATGTTAGATTTTAGATTTACATTCCAAGACAATATCCAAGGTATCATCAAATACATATTTCATGTTTCATGCTTCAATTTCCTTATTTCATCATTTGGTTTAATTACCTAAACAAGGTTTGACTTAGGAAAACCCCTATTCACTAGCAATCAAAAAAAATTCTCCTCTTGAATATGTGTTTGCAGATTTATAGGTTGAAGATCAAGTGGAGAAGAAGTTTAGAGCAAGATTGTCAAAGTTGTCAAGTTGCAAGATTGACCTTAATATTGCAAGAACAAAGAAAGGAAGATATAAATTTAATACAAGTTTTCGGGAGCTGACAACTGAGGATCTAAGAGTGCAGACATCAAGGAAAATAACCTAGATCTCAGTTTCAGAAACCCTAACAGGGACCCATTCGGCACTAAATGCGAATGAGTACTTTGTGCCCTAAAAATGGGCTTCTTATAGCAAGGTACACACCAATTTGAGCTCTAGAAAATTCCCTCATAGTTTCTATAATAGTTAGGGTTAGTTTCTAATTGTTATTTGCATCTTATCACACATAAAATCACATAATATTAGGGTGAAAAGCATAGTGGTTTATCATCTTGATCAATTTACTTTGGTAAACCCTATTTTCCCCCTAATCATTAATGGTGAACCTGACATATTGAATATTGCAATTTTTTGATTTTGAAGTCTTTTATTGCATCATAGGTTAGATCTTGCACTCATTTTCATCTAATTTGCATTGAACTAGATCTCATTTAGGGTTTCTTGCTTTGCATTTAAAACCTGAATCTCATTTAGGGTTTAGATTTTCATTATTTTGCTTCTCTCTAAATCTGAAAAATAAAAAAACAAATCATTTATTGTGCATATCATTTAGATCTCATAAAATCGCATTTAAAAATCAAAACAAAATTGCATTCCAACCTAGGTCTTTGCATACATTATTTTATTAAATTTTCACATTGCATTTTTGGAAAATCTAAAACTGAAACTTACCGCCTTAAACTTGCAATTGAAAGACATTATTGAAAACTTGAAAATCATTCAAAAATAGTTCCAAAACCCTAATCAGGGACCCATTTTCCTTTACTGGAAAATGAGTCCCTGACCAGGTCAAACCTGAACCTTTTGGCATCTGAAAAAGAATTAAAAATCACTCAAAAATCAACAAAAATATCTCAAAAGTACCTAACTAGGACCCATTTTCCCTTATTGGTGAATGAGTCCCTATTAGATCCCGATTTGCATTTTTTGGAAATTAAAAAAAAAGCTTTAGGCTTCTTTTTTCTCCTGTTACTTTCCTATTTTAGTTTCTTGATTTGTTGTTTAATCAAATTCATTGCATATAGCTTAAATTGCTTCATTTGGTGCATTGTCAAAATTTAAAAATTGCATTTACAACATTTCATTTCTAGTTTATTGCATTGTGTAATCAGTAAATTGCATTGCTTAGAATCTAAAAATTTCATTCCATTCTAGGTCATTGCATTAACATATTTTCCATTTAGCCTTTGCACACTAGGTTTGTAAAACTTGTATGAGCTTTACAACTTGGTGTCCTATTAGAAATATTATTGTAAGACGTAGTTCGAGGCTCATGTCATCCTTTGATTTCTCACTCACTGCGGATCTTGTGTTTCCTAACTCTCTTTCTAATAGTGCTGATAGTCAACCCTCCATGGCTCATATTTTTCATACTACACTTCCCATGACTTCACCTCCTAATGTTACCAACACCATCCCTACCATCCCTAGTTCCACTCAAGCTTTAGGGTCTACTCAAAGCCAAGGTATAATTCCAATTCCATCCTCCATGATACCATTTTCTATTCCTACACTAGTACACAACCCACAACAACCTTGCAACCTACCACAACCATTCAACCAACCACAACAATCATACCTACTAGCATCGTGTACACTTCCATAGGTATTCCCATATGAAATAATAATAGCCTTGTCCATTCAAACACAATAACTCCACAACATTCCACCTTCACCAACCTACAATTCACTAGCCCTCTGCATACATACACCACTCCACCTTATTCCCCTCAACCTTACAATCAAAATGATCCTCTCATTAGCTCACTTTTGCAAATTATTACATCCCTCCAACAATAAGTTGCAACATTACAACAAAACAACAATAATCAACCTTTGTAATACATCAAATCCAACCCTCTATCTTTTGACATATTAAGAGCACAAATGCCACAAGGTATAGAAGTACCTCGATTCTAGAAATATGGTGAAAAGGAGATCCTATAAGCCATGTTTCTACTTTAACAACCTCGTGTAGTGATTTCATCTTTGAAGATAAACTTTTGGCTAACCTATTCCCTAGGTCCTTGAAGTATATTGTTTTAGAGTGGTTCTCTTCTTTTCTAAACAATTCAGTTGGTTCATTCAATGAACTCATTGATTCCTTTTACAACCACTTTCATATTCACATGGGTCCCAAAATGACCCTTGCTAATTTAATGGCATGCAAAAAAAAAGACGATGAGAAAGTGACTGATTTCATAGCAAGATACCAAACACTTTATTCACAAGTAAACATTAAGATTCCTTACGCCAACCTTCAATGAATGTTTATTTCCAACTTACAACATAACCTCCAAAGAAAACTTGAAATGTTGAGATTTCCATCCTTCACAAAGTTATGTACAAACCTTTGTGATTATCAAAATTTGACTTGTGGTCATGATATGAAAAACCCCCCTTGTCATACCGAAAAATCTGAATCTACAACTCAAAATATCTATCAAACTTTCAAGAAGTAGAATGTGGTTATGAAAAAAGTATCCCTTATGCTTTTCCCTTGTTTGTTTGTGCCCTCCTTGTGAACTAAGCTTAATGATGCCTTGATTTAGTGTTGTAATGTGTTTGATACATTCAAATTAGGTCTTGGGCCCTTATGAACTAATAAACATGAATGGTACCTTGCTAAAGTGTTGTGAATTGTTGTAACACACTTTCACACTTTTCTAAGGTTTTATTAATTCACTAAACCTAATAAACCTCTTTTTTAATCAAAAGAAACCTTAATCTTACCTTATTCGGAGTGTTGTAAAGTGTTGTAACACACTTTCACACTTTTCTAGGCTTTTCATTAATAATTAGGCTTATTTATGCTTTAATTGGCCTTAAATTGCATCCACAAGGATCATTAAATGTATCGTTTCGAGGATAATCCCAACACAAATCAATACCCAATCATATTCAAGTGTTTCAGGCTTGAGTGGGCCAGATTTATTGATCTAAGACTCATTTTCCATCTTGGATGAATGAGTCTCACCTAGATTTTTTGGTCCCAAGTATAGTTTCACACATTTCTAAGCATTTTTAAAAATGGTCCCAAAAAATTAGGCTTGGTGTGTTGCAAGAATGAAAAGACTGAAAGTGTTGTGGAAAGATTAAAGGTGTTGTCACTAATGTCAACTAGTCAACTGGTTCTCAACTAGTTGTTGTTGGCTGTATATGTTGAGGATATTGAGAAAATTTTAATGAAGATATGTTGCAAGTGTTCAGTGGTTGCTCCGGGTTTTGGTCTATATTTTCTCCTGTGGTTGTGCAGTTTAGATATGTTGTTCATGGTTGTTAGTAGATGTTATATCCAAATTTTTGGTTAATGGTTCATAGTACAGTACAAGTTGTGTTCACCAGTTGTGAACTATTATTTTATGTGGTTCCTATTGAGGTACAGGAGAAATGTTGTTGGTCTAAATTTCTCTTTGATGAAGTCTTATGACTTGTGGTCCTAGAGTCGTGTTTCCTTGATTCCATTGAAGATAGTTTCGACATTTGGAAGGTTCGTTCTTAATGGTTCTATGTGTTTTACACTGGTTTGGTTGACCTTGTGTGAAATAATACTTTCGAAATTGATGAAGTGTGTTGGATCTATTTGGGTCCTTATGAAGTGTGTGTTTGGGTCGCCCTCATTCTAATTCCACCCTAGGATGTTTTGGAAGCTACCTAATTTGAATTTGAATTTGGATGGCTGAATTTGGATATGTTTCAAAGTTGAAGATGTTATAAATGCAAGATGAGTTAATGATGAACTATGAGAAAAGAGAAAAGAAGAAGATCGATAAGAGAAAAGAGAAAGTGTAGTTTGATGCCAAATTGATTCTATTCAGTGAGTGTGTGTGATATGAGTGTGGTAGATCATTGTGAAGCTTAATGCTAATTTTTTGGATGTGATGAGAAGAAGTTGAACTCTATCATTCATGCATATGTGCAAGTAATTGTGGTGGAATCCTTTGTTGCATTGGGATTGTAGTCTCTTTATAACAAGTCTTATTTTTCTTCTTTGTATCTTTGTGGCAATGAGCCCTCCAGGCTGTAGCCTTGTTGGAGAGTGAGTCCTTATTTCAAGAATTTTTCCTTTTGTAATTGGTTTTCATATTCTCTATAGTGTGAGTTAATCCTCACCATGGTTTTTCCCTTATTGGGTTTTCCACGTAAATCTAGTGTTATTGTGTTTATGTGTTTGATTTAATTTTTTGCATTGGCATTTGATGATTAATCATTTAAGCAATATTAAGAATTAGTTCTGGTGATTGAGTTAAAGGTTTAATTCTAGGACAACTGATTCACCCCCCCTCTTAGTTGTCATATTCAAAAATTGGTATTAGAGCTTGGTTCCTTAGTGAAAATATTAACTGCTTGAGGTAGGTCTGGGATGGCTGGCAAAATGGTTTATGATTATCTGAGGTTCAATGGAACTAATTATGGTATCTAGAAAGTATTGATGGAAGAATATCTAGAGTATTGCAGATATGATGTGGAGAAAGCTTATTAAATCCTTACACTCCTAACACTAATTGTACAAGTACACCTGAAGAGATCAAAGCACATGAAGTGAACAATAAGGTAAAATACATCTTGAAGAATATTCTGGTACATTCTGAGTTGATTAAGGTAAATAATTTGAAGATGGCTAAGGAAGTCTAGGATGCATTGGAAAGAGTGCATGATGGTGATGAAATATTTTAAGAAGAAAAATTACAAAAGAGACATAGTTTGATCTTCTACATATGTTTAAAGATGAGAATGTTAAAGCTTATGTACAGAGATTGGATGAGTTAGTTGTCAGAATGAGAGGACTTGGTGCTACTATAGATGAAACTAGGATTGTAAAGAAGATTCTCAGAACTCTTCTTAATGCTTACAATGAGAAGGAGAGTGCTATTGAGCATACTATGGATTATAAGACTTGTACTAAGGATCTTCTATTAGTATTTTTGACATCTTATGAGATGAGGAATTTGAGTCTAATGAATGGAAGCAAATCAGAGACTGATTTTAAAGCTACAAAAGCTGAAGATCCAGATGAAGAGAACTTTGATGAAATAGAAGCTAACTTTGTAAGAAGGATGAGGAAAGACTTCGGTAATTATGAAGGTAATTTTCCCTTTAAATACTTTAGTTGTGGAGAAATAGGTGATTATGCTACAAAGTTTCTAGAAAGAGCTGAAAGGAATAAACAAAGATATGGCAAGGAAAAGAAAGGAAAGAAGATTAACAAAGCTTACTATGTGAATGAGAATGCTAGTATATCTAATGAGGATTCAGAATATGAATATCTTGATGACAATGAATTCTTGTTCTTGGCGATTGAGGATGAACCTACTTGTACTAATTCTAAAAAATAGTTAAAGGAAAGCCCTCTGAATAAGGAGAAAAATGAAGGTACGGTTATCTTTTCCCTACATGCTAAACAAGAGAAAAATTATTGGATAGCTGATAGTGGTTGTTCACATCACATGACTGGTGATAAAATTAAGTTTGTTAAGCTTGAGAAATATGATGGAGGTTTGGTTATGTTTGGAGATGATACTGGTGCTAAAATATTTGGGATAGGTTCAGTAAGTTTTGATGGAAAGCATCATACTGACGATGTTTACTATGTTAAGGGTTTAAGGAATAATCTATTGAGCATTGGTCAGATGTGCAAAAAAGGATATGATATTGTGTTTAAGGATTCAAGAAATGTCAGATCCGGAAAGGATCCGAAACATTGATTGCTACAGGAAATAAATCTAAAGGAAATATCTATCAACTTAAGGGTGTTGATGGATGATGCATTATGAATAAGATAAATGACAGTTGGTTATGGCATAGGAGAATGTGTCACATGAATTTTGATAACTTGGAAAGGATCAGTGTTGTTTAGGCCATGAGAGATTTACTAAGAATTACAAATCCTATTAATGTTATTTGTAGAAATTGTCAGTTTGGAAAGCAAGCAAGAAATCACTACAGATCGAAGGAACATTCTACTACTAGACTATTGGATTTAGTTCATATAGATCTTTGTGGTCCTATAAGAGCGATAAACCTACTTGGTGAAAGGTACTTTATGCTTTTAATTAATGATTATTGTAGATATACATGGGTTACATTTCTTAGAAAGAAATCAAATGCATTAGATAGATTCAAGGCATTGAAACAAATGGTTGAAAATGAAGTGAATTTAAAGATAAAATTCTTAAGATCTGAAAAAGGTGGAGAATTCACCTCCCATGAGTTTAATATATTTTATGAAGTGCATGGAATAAAGAGATAATTATCTTCTCTACGAACTCCTCAACAAAATTGAGTTGTTGAAAGGAAAAATAGAACAGTTCAAGAAGCTGCTAGGTCAATGATTACTGAGGCTGGTTTACTGGAAGTTTACTAGAAATAAGCTATTCATACTGTTGTTTATGTATTCAATCGAGTTCAAGCAAGAGAAAATAGTACAAAGACTCCCTATGAACTATGGCATGGAATAATTCCTACTATTAAATATTTCAAGGTATGAGGAAGCAAACACTATATCAGAAGAGATGAAGAAACTTTGGGAAAGTTTGATGCAAGAAGTGATGAAGGAATTTTCCTTGGATATTCTACTAAAAGCAAGGCATATAGATGTTTCAATAATAGACTGAAGAAGATTTTAGAGATCTCGAATGTGAAGATTGATGTGACAATGAAGAATTATATTGACATTGATGGATATGTATCTGATTAACATGATTGTGTAAGAATCGAAGAAATTGTGGAAGAATGAAGAAGAGATGAGCAAGAGAAGTAGGATGAATAGAATGAAAGAGAAGAAGATTCTCTGGTGATTTTCCCTAGGGCACCTAGATATGTACAGAAGAATCATTTAGAAATTCAGATTATTGGAGATAAGACAAAAGGTGAATTGACTAGAAGAAAAGCTACTGCTGAAGTGGATTTATGTTTACTTTCTCAGATAGAACCGAACACCATAAGTGAAGCTTGTAAAGGTGAACATTGGAAGGAAGCAATGAAAGAAGAACTTTTACAGATTGAGAAGAATCAAACTTGGGAATTGGTCCCAAGATTGACATATAAAAGCATCAATGGATCAAAGTGGGTATTCAGAAATAACTTGAATGAGAATGGAGAAGTAGTTAGAAACAAAGTGAGGCTTGTATGTAAAGGTTACTCATGAGTAGAAGGCATAGATTTTTAGGAAAATTTTGCTTCGGTAGCAAGAATGGAAGCTATAAGGATGTTCTTGGTATTTTCTACTCATAAAGATTTTAAGGTCTACCAGATGGATGTCAAGTCAACATTTTTGAATGGTGAGCTAGAAGAAGTCTATATGGAACTACTGGAAAGATTTCAGTTGACAAATCAACCAGATATGGTGTGCAGATTGAAGAAAGCTTTATATGGGTTGAAGCAAGCTCCTAGAGATTGGTATGTGAAGTTAGATAGGTATCTGATTCAACAAAGATTTAACAAAGGTACGACAGATAGTAATCTATACTTTAAGATTGAAAATGACAAAATCTTGATTGTAGTTATGTATGTTGATGATATTATCTTTGGAGGAAATGAAAATATGTGCAAGATGTTTGCGGAAGAGATGCAGAAAGAATTTGAAATGTCTATGTTTGGAGAGATAAATTTATTTTCACAGTCTAAGTATGTGAGAGAGATTTTGAAGAAGTTTGGGATGGATGGTTCTAAACCGATAAGTACTCCTATGGTGACTAGTTGAAAATTGGGTAAAGATGATGATTCACCAAAGGGTGATCAGAGCAAGTGTAGATCTATGATCAATGGACTATTGTATTTGACTTCTACTATACTAGATATCATGCATGTTGTCTATCTTGTGGCTAGATTTCAAGAAGATCCTAAGGAAACATATGTTGCTATTGTTAAAAGAATATTTAGATATTTAAATGGCACTCTAGATTATGGTATCCTAAATATACTGAATTTAAACTTAGTGCCTATATAGATGCAAATTGGGTTGGATGTATAGATGAAAAAAAGAGTACAAGTGGTGGTGTATTCTTTCTTGGATGCAGATTGGTAGCATGGTTGAGTAAAAAGCAAGATTCAGTCTCTTTGTCTACTATTGAAGTTGAGTATATTGCTACTGCATCTTGTTGTACACAAATTTTATGGATGAAATAGACATTGAAAGATATTAAAGGGCTACATGATGATCCCATCTCTATCTTCTGTGATAACACAAGTGTAATAAACATTTCAAAGAATCATGTGATGCACTTGAGGACAAAGCATATATCTATCAGGTATCATTTCTTGAGAGAGAAGGTCATGGAGAATGAAGTAAAGCTTAAGTATGTTCCAAGAAAGGATCAGATTATTGATATTTTCATGAAGGCTCTTCCTAAAGATACTTTTGAGTATCTCTGGGAGAAGTTAGGGGTTATTGCCTCTCCTTTCTTGAACTAGATACATATGAAGATGCATCAGTCCAGTGGATCTATGGATCTATCTTTCTTCTAGCCTGATGTTTTGGTGGCTACCTCTCAGGGGGAGTAAGTAGTATCAGCTGTTGTCATTATGATTATTTTATTTTTCATGTCAAAGGATAGATCAATGTAAAATATTCTCTTGCCTTTTCCTTTGATTTCAAAGGGGGAGAAGAAGAAGCATGTGACACGGAAAAAAAAATTAAAAAGGGAGAAGAAGCATATAAGATATTATCTTCTAAGGGGGAGAAAATAGAAAAATGTATTCAGTGCTAGTATGTTGTCTTTGATGGTTTTTCACATCATGTGTTGCCATCAATGACAAAGGGGGAGATTGTTGCAAAAATGAAAAGATTGAAAGTTTTGTGGAAAGATTGAAGGTGTTGTCATTGATGTCAACCGGTCAACTGGTTATTAACTAGTTGTTGTTGGTTGTATATGTCGAGGATATTGAGAAAATTGTAATGAAGATATGTTGCAAGTATTCAGTGGTTGCTCTAGGTTTTGGTCTAGATATTCTCTTGTGGTTGTGCGGTTCAGATATGGTGTTCATGGTTATTAGTAGATGTTATATCCAAATTTTTGGTTGATGGTTCATAGTACAAGACAATTTGTGTTCACCAATTGTGAACTATGATTTTCTATGGTTCTAGTTGAGGTCTGGGAGAAATGTTGTTGGTATGGATTTATCTTTGATGAAGTCTTATGACTTGCAGTTCTAGAGTTGTATTTCACTGATTCCATTGAAGATAGTTTCAACATTTGGAAGGTTCGTGCTTAATGGTTCTATGCGTTTTACACTGGTTTGGTCGACCTTGTGTGAAATACTACTTTCAAGATTGATGAAGTGTGTTGGATCTATTTGGGTCCTTATGAAGTGTGTGTTTGGGTTGCCCTCATTCTAATTCCACCCTAGGATGTTTTGGCACCAACCTAATTTGAATTTGAATTTGGATGGCTGACTTTGGATATGTTTCAAAGTTGAAGATGGTATAAATTCAAGATGAGTTAATGATGAACTATGAGACAAGAGGGAAGAAGAAGAGAAATAAGAGAAAAGAGAAAGTGCAGTTTGATGCAACATTGATTCTATTCAGTGAATGTTTTATGTGAGTGTGGCAGATCAATGTGAAGCTTAATGTTGAGTTTTTGGATGCAGTGAGTAGAAGGCACACTCTATCATTCATGCATGTGTGTGAGTAATTGTGGTGGAATCCTTTGTTGCATTGGGATTGTAGTCTCTCTATAACAAGTCTTCTTTGTATCTCTATGGTAATGAGCCCTCTAGATTATAGTCCTGTTAGACAGTGAGTCCTTGTTTCGAACATTGAGTCCTTATTTTAGGCAGTGAGCCTTTTGTAATTGGTTTTGATATTCTCTATAGTGTGAGTTAATCCTCACCATATTTTTTCCCTTATTGGGTTTTCCTCGTAAATCTAGTGTTATTGTGTTTATGTGTTAGATTTAAGTTTATGCATTGGCATTTGATGATTAATCATTTAAGTAGTATTAATAATTAGTTTTGGTGATTGAGTTAAAGGTTTAATTCTATGAAAATTGATTCACCCCCCCTCTCATTTGTCCTATTCAACATGGTGGGACTCATTCTCCACCTTGGGTGAATAAGTCTCATGTGGCCCAAAATCAAAATTAATTCAACTTCTTGGTGATATTTTATCCTAGATTTGTTGTCGGCTTGTAGTGTTGTAATTTCAAAAATTCTTGCATAATTAAGTATAAATACAAGTTTCTTTCACTAATTTTACACCTATAAAGTTGAATGAGCATGCTTATATCAAAGTTGAGTTCACAAGTGCATTCAAGTGATTATAAGAGCATTCAAGAGAAGATTCTTCATCATTTGTTACAACAATTCAAGATCCATTATCATGTCAAGATTATCAAGCATCAAGCTTATTATTGAGCTAGTGTTGTGATGTTGCATTCAAGATCCAAGTTCAAGAATTGTTCTACACTTATCTCAAGATCTAGATCTACATCCTTAATGGCCATTTCATGTTGGATTGTTGATTTGTATTACAAGACATCATTCAAGGTATCATTGCTCATGTTTTATGTTGCATGTTTCATATTCATCTTTCATTATTTCATCATTTGGTTTAATTACCTAAAAGGGGTTTGACCAAGGAAAACCCATATTCCCTAACAATCAACAAGTTTTCTCCTCTTTACATGTGTGATTGTAGATCTAGGTGTCTTAGAGCTTGAAAGATCATTGAAGACTAGGTTACAAGCTTGGAGAAAGTTGTTAGAATTGTCTCCTCATTTGCAAGGTCTGAATCTTCACTAAAAGGTCACCTATAGGCCCAAAATTGGCAGTTTTAGATTTGAAAATCAAGAGAAACAAGAAGAGTAGACATTAAAGACTAGATTTAGACCTTCAAGTTCTAGAAAATCCAAACTAGACTCATTTGCCATAAGTGGTGAATGAGTCCCATTGTAGGTGGTTTTTAGAAAAAAATTTAGATTCAGATACCCTTTTGTTTGAAACCTGCTCCTGTGCAAAAATTCAGAACTGGGACTGGTTCACCTAGGATGGCGAATGAGTCCCACTAGGTTAAGAAGTTAGAATTTCCAGCATTTCAGGACTCCTTCCAATCATCTTCAACTTTCCAAGTGCACACATTTCATCTTATAGTTTTTTATTATGTTTTATATGCATTTCTAGGTCATTTAATTCAAGTTTACATTGTATTAGGGTTTTTCATTTCATGGTCTTTTCCAAGTCTAAAATTGGTGGTGAACCCCTTATTAGTTCACAATCAGCTCCTAAGACAACCCTATTGCAAGATCTATTTCTCCTTTGCATTGAGATCTCTAGGGTTACCCTTTAATGTAGTAGGTGGAAAGTGGGTGTGCTCTATGTCATAAGTCATATGATAGAATTCAAACCCCATTTTTCATATACATCATAGAATAAGGGCTTTTAACAACTAAATTTCCCTCAAACAAGTCAACAAACTAATAATCAAGTGGCTTCTATAAAAATGACAACTCCTTTCGGGGAGAGGGATAGGGAGTTCACTCCTTTACCTGATACCCTTCATAATATCATGTTGCATCTTACTGACAAGAATATGCTCACGTTACCTCTTTTTTGAGAACATGACCCTAATATACCATTGCCTAGATGATTTCAAAAAAATGCTTATTGTCATTACCATCAACAAAATGGACATGGTACAGAATACTGTAAGCATCTTAAACATATTGTGCAAGACCTTATTGACAATAATGAACTTCAAATCAGAGGTGTGAATGATCAAGGTAATAAGTCTTTAGCTCCTCCTAATCAAAATTTTCAAAGCTTTATAAATCCCATGCCTAAGCACAATATTTCATTTGTCAAAGCTAGCGAAATGAAGAATGAAGTGATGAATGTTGACACGAATGATGAAAACATAAATGAAGAGCAATTGATTGAAACGGTAGAATTTATCGAAGCTAAACCTTGTAAGGGCTCAACTAAAAAGCCTCTTGACATTTCTTTCTCACAAAATGGCATACTTAAGTGTGCACCTGATGGTCCTCTTTACATAGTTGGCCAAATCAATGACAAGCCCACTAATGGGATATTGATTGATCCCATCTGTGGAGAGAATGTGATCACTGAAGAATTCTTATATGTGCATGAACTATATCAAGAAACATATGACAAACTGAAAGCATGGATAATTACACATAATGGGTTTTCTTGCCCTACAATAGGCTCGATAGATCTCCCTTTAAAGGTTGGACCAACAACACTAAATGTATCATTTTCCATCATCCCACAATCGGACCAATTTCATGTGAAGCTAGGCTATCCATGGCTTCGCTCCATGAATATATTCCCTTTGGTTGTGCATAAATGTCCAAAGTTTCCATTTGGAAACGATATCTTTGTTGTGCATCATAGTGGATTTAATCCTTCCTTGGCCTGAGGGAATGTTTCATTAGATTTATTTTGGCTCGAGCCTATGGAACCTATCAAACCTCATGAGGATTTCTTTTTCAAATCATATCAAAAGTTCAAGGCAAAGAAAATAGCAGAATTATCCCTTTGAAACATGCCTCAACCTATAATTGAAACACCTATCCTTGATGAAGCAATGATTGAACTGGAAGCTCTTCTGAACATAAAAGAACAACCTATAGAAAAACCTCCTACCATTTCCTATAAGAGATCGTAAGATAACATAAACAATCCCGTTGTCCCTCCTAGAGTCAAACAAGTTTACAAATTCAAATAGAAAGTGGTTGAACAAGCTACTCTTTTTTCTTCTATTCCTCCCAAGGAAGAGAAGACACCTATAATTGACAAACCCTCTCTTGCACACAAAAATTGAAAATAGATTAAAAAGGAATCAAAGTGCTAGAGAGTGTAGGAATAGACGACGTGCTATTGCTCGTAGATTACAAACTCAAGAAGACAACAACATAGAAAATAAAAATCTGAACTTACCTGAAGCAATGCATGATGACTCTATCTCATCACTGCAACATAAACCAGAGAATTCCATGGACATTGCCATTCGACCTCCCATTATGATAAATCTAGATGATGAAATTTACATTGCAAAGATTGATGAAGAAGTGTATGATGAGTTGAATACACTGTTTTCTTCTTCTATGAGCTTAAATAAAAAATATCCTAAAAATAGTGTTGAATCTAGTGCTTCCCCTACTTCGGCACTTGCTCTTGTCCCTTTGGCTATTTGTCTTCCTTCTGTTTATACTGACTGAGATTGGGATGCAGATGACTTGTTTTAGGTTGACTCGCATGTGCCTTACTAGTGTTTTTACATTTTGATGTTCTCTTTATGTGATTGCATGTGTGTACTGTGATCCCTCATGATGTTTCATTTAATTTATCTCTCTCTTTTTGTGCATTCTTCTAAATGTACATTCGCTATTCTCTATTTTGTAATCATTTTTCATTTGTCTTGTGTTTTCCTTTTGGGAATGACTCAAGGCATTGAGACATTTAGGTCTCTTCCATGTTGACCCAAAATATTTCCTTTATTTTTTTCACTCGTCTTGTGTTTTCCTTTTGGGGATGATGGAAAATTTTGAGACATTTAGGTCTCTTCCATGTTGACCCGAAAATATTTTTCTTTGTTTTTGCTCTCTCTTGTGAAATTCTTCCAATTCTATGAGTATTTGGGGAATGATGACAGTTCCATTCTCTATGAAAACATTATAGCAAAGACATACTGACCCTGAATCCATAGATCCCTTATGTATTTTTGTGGGCAACCCTTCCTTCCTAGTTCATGACGCAACTTATTTCAGAAACATATGACTTGGCATAGGCTTTTTCGAGGAAATCTCTCATGTATTAGGACAAAACATTGGCTACTTTAAAGAAATTTCTCACAGTGATGGTGTAGAAACCACTTTAAAGTGGGGGCATACATCGATGACATCTTTCAACATATTTCATGGCATGATTTTTCTGTTTTCTTGTGACATGGCATTTTCTTGGTGGTGTCATTGGGTTTGATGTCCTCCAAGAGTGTGATAAGAAGAAGACCTTACATGAACAAAGAAAAATCCCCTTTAACCAAAATTTACATGACATTCAAAATCATTTACAAAAAAAAAAGAATTTCATTGTGGTGCGTTATCAAAGTTTTCAAGAGGATAACTTCAGTATGGTATGAGAGGCTAATATGATTCTCTCATTTTCCACCTCATTGGGATAACTCACCTAGTGAAAAAACTAAGGTTCCACTACCCTAGAGTGAGCATGTTACACCTCGATTGTATAGCTACTATTGCATAGGGCAATTGATTGTAATGTTAGAATCTTTGTGATGAATAAAACATGTTTTTATTATCGAAATGAATGAGTTCTATTTAAATGATCATTTCATCTGATTGATACTTCTATCAATGTTATCCTTGATGAGTGTTGCATGCATAGTATTGAATTGTGGATATTCTAACTTAAGATGTTTTGTATACTATTGATGTTATGAACAAGTAACTGTCGAGATTGTATGTTTGTGGATGTAGGTTTAGGAACGATTCCTCCAGACGGAGGGGAGACATCACTCGAGAGAGGGGCTTGGTCGAGTAACTGGTAAAGTTGATCAAGCTGAGCATACACACACTTCACTAAGGGTTTTGAGAACTGAGTCAGATTGAGTTGTCTTAGTAAGTCACCCTTAGGCTTAGGAGTTTTGGATTACTTCTTTATGCTTTATGAGTGGTGTTACTTGATTGACTGACTTACTGTTCTATGAACCTTGAATGTGAAATGTGAACTGATAAGTTATACTGATGCCTAGAATTTACAGTTAAATGTATATATCCATGTTTGTGCAATTACGTGTATTAAGGGTACTCTGACTGGCCTATAATACACGTAATTGGAGAATTGAATATAAACATGTATAGATATGTTTAAATGTAAATGTGGATATATTTATAAATATATTTAATAATATATTTAATATAGACATTATTATAGTTTAATCGATAATGAAATATATTGGTATATCTATATTAATATTTAGATATTGTATAGATATATTCATATATTTTAATAAAGGTGAAATAAAAACTATAATAGTTTATATTTAAATATAATACTAAATGTATTTATAACATTTTAATATATAAATTAAAATGACTTTGCCTTGGAAATAATGGAAATGGACTTATATAGTTATTTTGTAATTATAATACATTTATCATAGGGAATAAAGGAATTTCAAAATTTACAAACCATTGGAAAATACGTGGGAAGTATTATTGGGCAAAGGCATTTCGAAATTTATAAACCATTGAGAAATACGTGGAAATATTAAAGGGAAATTTAAATGCTATACTATAGACTTTAAATGATTCTAAATAAAAAGTTTTTAAATGACTGGAAATCGCGAAAATCCTTCATTGAGGAAAAATGCGACTGTGAAGAATGGCCGAAATAAGTGAAAAAGAAGAACCCTGTGCGCAGCTCCTCATGGTGCATGACCAGGTCACGGTTTGCTGAGTTTACATGCTGAAACGTGAGAAGGCCCGAAATCTAGGGCAGATGAAACGTGTTTTCTCATTGATGTTTTCTTACCTGTGGTTTCATTTGCCATTTTTGATGTCAGGCTGTAGGTGTCTTTCATTATTATTTTGCCATGTGAAGTTTGAAAAGTTCTTCATAAAATGGGTTGAATCATCTCTCCTCTTTGTTGAGTAAGTATCAAATAGCTACCACATCTCATTTTGAATTATTCAAAGGTTAGTTTTGTCATGTTACATGCCCTTAATAGTGGAATTTGCTGCAATTTTGGGCCTATAAATAGATGCCAGACTTTCTTTGTTAAGATCATTATTATACAATCTAAGTCTTGCAATTTTAAGAGCTCCCATATCCAATCCTTTGACTAGCTATATTCTCTTTATTTGCTGCAATTTCCTAAATGTTGAGTGTGAGAAATACAATAAACTTTTACCAACAATTATCAAATTATTGTGTTAAATCCTTTTGGGATTTAAGTGAAGAGAAGCCATAGTTGAAAAAGCTTTATTAGAAGAGCCAATTTGTGAGAAGTGACTTGAGAGATCACCACAATTTGAAAAACTTGCATAGAAGCCTTTTTTTTAAGATTCTGGAAGTTTGCTGAAGGAGTGTCAAGAAAAGTAATGCTGGGAAAAGGAGCTTCCAAATACCAGGCATGAATCTATTTTATTGTCTCTTTGTTTGATATGATGCATTCTCTTGGTCTTGTGATTGTTGTTTGCAAATAGTTAAAGATAATTAGCTTTTCTTGTTAAACTCTCATAAGCAATGCATTTAAGGGTAAATGTATAAAGGATTGTAAAAAGGATAAATAAAGCATTCTAGAAACTAGAAATTGCATATTGCGTGATTGCATTATTGAATGAACTCCATATGAGGAGACTATGTCTGCACTAGTTAATATATGCTAGGATTGGAATGAGGATAGGGGTCAAGTCTAATCAAGTAGCTTAGAGTTTTGGATTAACTGAGATAGGCTAAGGAACTCCTAGGATAAAGATTTCTGAAACAGGAGAGAAAGAATGAATTACTTGTCAAGCTAGATTATTTCTAGTAAGTTAGAATGTCGTAGGTTGGTCTAGGATGATTGATACTCCAGTGAAGGACTTGAACCTATAGTTGTTGTCTTGGATTAGATTGAAGTAGGATAGTCTGGGATGATTGACAATCTAGTGAAGGACTTAGCCTATGCGTAGTGTAAGATAGCCTTAAGTCAAATCGGCCCTGAGTAGTGTCTATGATAGATGACCTTCATTCAAAGTACTGAATGAGAATACTTTGGCCAAAGTAGTGGAAGGTACGACATCCACTTAGATGTGAGATAGTCAAGACTACACTATTAGTTCATTGTGATCCTTCATGCTAGTTCGGGATTGTGAAATAGCAAGTTCTAGATGTATAGGACACAACACTATGCTCAATTGGGTTGTCACAGCCGGTTACTTTACCAATCTCTTCGTTTGAATGGAGGGCCATCTATCAAATAATAGATGTGTAGGGGACCGCATTAACAGTTCGTGGTTGGTGGAAAAGCGCCTGAGTGATGTTTCTTCTCCACCACAGGCGACGGATACACCAAGATTTGAAAGAAAGGGAACCTGGACTGTCTTACTACTATTTGTGCAAAAGCTTATGAGCTATGTATGTAATTTGTTTTACTTTTCTGATTTATATTTTCAATGAAAATGGAATTCATGTGGAAATATATATTGTAACTTGCATGTATTTATCAATAAAGAAAGGAAGAATTTTATTGTAATGTCTTGTTACTTGTTACTGTTATATGTTTGGAATGAAATGTTAGAAAAAATTTTAATTACCCAAGGATGGGGTCGTTACATGTGGTATCAAAGCTACCAGGTTTAGCTCTAGAACCTATGAGCTCATTACGCAACAATGCGTAAACCTTATCAGAGGATAAAGGTTGAAAAGTTCTTGTGCTGCAAATGGCAAGAGAAAAAGAACTTAGGATAAGTGAAAGAAAAACAATTTATGATATTACCTAGAATTGCGGAAGATTATGCAATCAGGTTATGTAGGAAGGTTAGGAAGAATGACCAGTATAAAACTTATCCTGTAGTATAGTTTTATAACTCTAAGGAAAAAGGAGAATGTCAAGATTTGGACATTGGAACGACAACAGAAAATTTCGGATGAGAAACCACTTTAACCTAGGAAAGGATAGAGTAAGAGGTTGCATGGAATGCGGCAAGGTAATATCTAGTATACCAGGAAATGAAGACCGAATGTCATCATAGGTAGGACATGAAAACTCTCTTAAGGAAAATGGTAGAACATAAGACAGATCAATATGTCTATGTTAGGAGAACTAACATAATGTTCTAGTGGACAAAACTCATCAAGAAAACAATGTTTTTGGAAAAATTTCACTTACAAGATTTAGATCTTAAATAATATATTGTGGACAAGTAGTTGCTTAGTAATCCTAAAAGGGTATTTCAGTTTAGCAAATAAATGATAGGGTTGTGTAAACCATGATCATACTTTGAAACATTCAGTTGAGCGAATGTACAATATTTTATTTAGTCAATAAGTGAAAATGGTAAACCCAAAAACTTGAATGAAAATCTTGTGAATGAATGCTTATATGTTGCCAAAAGATGGTTAAAAGTATAACTAGGCTAAATTGTATTAAACATTCAGGTTTAAGTCAAGCTTTTAAAACATGGTGAAAGTGTATGAAAGGACAAGAAATAATCTTGGTCCAAGTCATGAAGAGGAACAGAGAACCACTAGTGTAGAAGCAACACTCGACTTGATTTTGGCAAGGTTAACCAGTTTGGAAAATGAAAGAGAGAAAGACAGGTTGGAGAAGGAAGTAACCAACAACAACACAGAAGGCGAAAGTTCATCTCATAGATGTGGTGAAAACCACAATGATAGGGAAAAGTCACCAACCAACTCTGCTGAAAGGAATAGGAAGATAGTGTCCACATAGCTATCTCGTGACATGAAGAAGATAATACAACCAAAGATTGATGGCAGTGTAGCCGGTGATGAAGCCAAAGTTTGGCTAGTCCAAATGGAGAAGTACTTTGAAATAAGGAACTATGATGAGGTGACTAAGGTAGCATGGGGAGCATACCAATTAGCAAGTGAAGCCTCTAATTGATGGATGAACAAAAAGTTGAAACTTGATATAAGTTCATGGAAGCTGACTTGGGAAGAGTTTATGGAGATTTTCCACAAGCGATGGTTGCCACAACTCTATTATGAACAAAAACTCTTTAACTTTCAAGAATTGAGGCAAGGGACCATGTCAGTCAACGAGTACTGGGAGAAGTTTACTCAAATTCTTTGATATGTCCCCATTTATTATAAGGATGAACGATTCCGGATTAGGAAATTCATCTTGGGACTTAACAGGAATATTGGAGGTGAAGTCGATATGCATGGTCTGAACACAATGGACCTTGTGTATGAAAAGGCCATTAAGTAGGAATAGAAGCTTAAGGCAGACTCAACCCAGTATGAAGGAGAAAAACAAAAGAAGGATACTGAGGTCCCCGATAAGATTGCCCCAAAGAAGGAAGAATTTGCGCATGATGCAACAAAGAAGAAGGGGAAGAGATATCGCTTCAATGAAAAGGAATTTAGAAGAGATTGGAAGAGAGACAACTCAAGGTATGATGACACTAGCAGAGCTAGTGAAGGTGTTAATAAAACTGGGGAAATCATGGAGAAAAGAGGGCCAAGAGCAGGATGCTATATTTTTAAGGGTAATCATTATGCAAATGAATGCCCTAACAATACATCTGGTACCCAACAACATGACAACTCACTGCCTACTCAAAAGGCCATATTTCAATAAAGGAAATATGTTGCCATGAATGATGGACAAGCTGATGTCCAAATTACACCGATCAAACGTTCTTGAAACTTTCAAGAGTGAATAATAAATGTAGTGTTAGGATTTTATGCTTTGAATAAAACCTTAGGTCATCGAGGATGATGAATCATAAGGAGCGGAGTATGTTACACCCCGATTGTGTAGCTACTATTGCATAGGGAAATTGACTGTAATGTTAGAATCTTTGTGATGAATAAAACATGTTTTTATTATCAAAATGAATGAGTTCTATTTAAATGATCGTTTCATCTGATTGATACTTCTATTGATGTTATCCTTGATGAGAGTTGCATGCATAGTATTGAATTGTGGATATTCTAACTTAAGATGTTTTGTATACTATTGATGTTATGAACAAGTAACTTCCGAGATTGTATGTCAGTGAATGCAGGAACAAAAACGATTCCTCTAGGAAGAGGGGAGACATCACTCGAGAGAGGGGCTTGGTCGAGTAACCGGTAAATTTGATCAAGTTGAGCATACACACACTTCACTAAGGGTTTTGGGAACTGAGTCAGATTGAGTTGTCTTAGTAAGTCACCCTTAGGCTTAGGAGTTTTGGATAACTTCTTTATGCTTTATGAGTGGTGTTACTTGATTGACTGACTTACTGTTCTGTGAACCTTGAATGTGAAATGTGAACTGATAAGTTATACTGATGCCTAGAATTTATAGTTAAATGTATATATACATGTTTGTGCAATTACGTGTATTAAGGGTACTCTGACTGGCCTATAATACACGTAATTGGAGAATTGAATATAAACATGTATAGACAAATTTAAATGTAAATGTGGATATATTTATAAATATATTTAATAATATATTTAATATCGACATTATTATAGTTTAATCGATAATGAAATATATTGGTATATCTATATTAATATTTAGATATTATATAGATATATTCATAAATTTTAATAAAGGTGAAATAAAAACTATAATAGTTTATATTTAAATATAATACTAAATGTATTTATAACATTTTAATATATAAATTAAAATGACTTTGCCTTGGAAATAATGGAAATGGACTTATATAGTTATTTGGTAATTATAATACATTTATCATAGGGAATAAAGGAATTTCAAAATTTATAAACCATTGGAAAATATGTGGGAAGTATTATTGGGGAAAGGCATTTCGAAATTTATAAACCATTGAGAAATACGTGGAAATATTAAAGGGAAATTTAAATGCTATACTATAGACTTTAAATGATTCTAAATCAAAAGTTTTTAAATGACTGGAAATCGCGAAAATCCTTCATTGAGGAAAAACGCGACTGTGAAGAATGGCCGAAATAAGTGAAAAAGAAGAACCCTGTGCGCAGCTCCTCATGGCGCATGACCAGGTTAGGGTTTGCTGAGTTTACATGCTAAAATGTGAGAAGGCCCGAAATCTAGGGTAGATGAAACGTGTTTTCTCATTGATGTTTTCTTACCTATGGTTTCATCCGCCATTTTTGATGCCAGACTGTAGGTGTCTTTCATTATTATTTTTCCATGTGAAGTTTGAAAAGTTCTTCATAAAATGGGTTGAATCATCTCTCCTCTTTGCTAAGTAAGTATCAAATAGCTGCCACATCTCATTTTGAATTATTCAAAGGTTAGTTCTGTCATGTTACATGCCCTCAATAGTGGAATTTGCTGCAATTTTGGGCCTATAAATAGATGCCAGACTTTCTTTGTTAAGATCATTATTATACAATCTAAGTCTTGCAATTTTAAGAGCTCCCATATCCAATCCTTTGAGTAGCTGTGTTCTCTTTATTTGCTGCAATTTCCTAAATGTTGAGTGTGAGAAATACAGTAAACTTTTACCAACAGTTATCAAATTATTGTGTTAAATCCTTTCGGGATTTGAGTGAAGAGAAGCCATAGTTGAGAAAGCTTTATTAGAAGAGCCAATTTGTGAGAAGTGACTTGAGAGATCACCACAGTTTGAAAAACTTGCATAGAAGCCTCTTTTTTAAGATTTTGGAAGTTTGCTGAAGGAGTGTCAAGAAAAGCAGTGCTGGGAAAAGGAGCTTCCAAATACCAGGCATGAATCTATTTTATTGTCTCTTTGTTTGATATGATGCATTCTCTTGGTCTTTTGATTGTTGTTTGCAAATAGTTAAAGATAATTAGCTCTGCTTGTTAAACTCTCATAAGTAATGCATTTAAGGGTAAATGTATAAAGGATTGTAAAAAGGATAAATAAAGCATTCTAGAAACTAGAAATTGCATATTGCGTGATTGCATTATTGAATGAACTCCATATGAGGAGACTATGTCTGCACTAGTTAATATATGCTAGGATTGGAATGAGGATAGGGGTCAAGTCTAATCAAGCAGCTTAGAGTTTTGGATTAACTGAGATAGGCTAAGGAACTCCTAGGATAAAGATTTCCGAAATAGGAGAGAAAGAATGAATTACTTGTCAAGCTGGATTATTTCTAGTAAGTTAGAATGTCATAGGTTGGTCTAGGATGATTGATAATCCAGTGAAGGACTTGAACCTATAATTGTTGTCTTGGATTAGATTGAAGTAGGATAGTCTAGGATGATTGAAAATCCAGTGAAGGACTTAGCCTACGCATAGTGTAAGATAGCCTTAAGTCAAATCGGCCCTGAGTAGTGTATATGATAGATGTCCTTCATTCGAAGTACTGAATGAGAATACTTTGTCCAAAGTAGTGGAAGGTATGACATGCACTTAGATGTGAGATAGTCAAGACTACACTGTCAGTTCATTGTGATCCTTCATGCTAGTTCAGGATTGTGAAATAGCAAGTTCTAGATGTATAGGACACAACACTATGCTCAGTTGGGTTGTCGCATCCAGTTACTTTACCAATCTCTTCGTTCGAAGGGAGGGCCATCTATCAAATGATAGATGTGCAGGGGACCACATTAACAGTCTGTGGTTGGTGGAAAAGCTCCTAAGTGATGTTTCTCCTCCACCGCAGGCGACGGATACACCAAGATTTGAAAGGAAGGGAACTTGGACCGTCTTACTACTATTTGTGCAAAAGCTTACAAGCTATGTATGTAATTTGTTTTACTTTTGTACTCTGATTTATATTTTCAATGAAAATGGAATTCATGTGGAAATATATATTGTAACTTGCATGTATTTATCAATAAAGAAAGGAAGAATTTTATTGCAATGTCTTGTTACTTGTTACTTTTATATGTTTGGAATGAAATGTTAGAAAAAAATTTAATTACCCAAGGATGGGGTCATTACAGAGCATATACATATTTAGGGACAAATCACCTAGTGGATAGATTGAGGTTCCACTAGCTCAAAGTGAGCAGTGCATGTTACAGAAAAACAACCCCGTTCCACATCGTGTTGGAACAATTGTGCTTGATCCTTTTGTTTTTCTTTATTTTTCTTGGCCTTTGATAGGGTATAATTATGTAACATTGTTATTGCTGCATACTTAAGTGTCTTTAATGTCTAGTTTAGTGTGAGTTTGACATGGGGTCATCCTCTCACTAAAGTGGGGGAAAAATGTAGTAACGAAAAAAGTGTCCCTTTTCCTTACTTAATTTGGGAATAATTGTCATTGAATTAACCTATTTTTTCCTAGGTGTAATGGTGTAATGTGTTGCACACATTCATATTGATCTTGGGCCCCTTTTTAATAAATGCACCTAAATTTTACCCTTTTTATGGTGTTGTAAAGTTTTGTAACACACTTTCACACTTATCTAGGGTCTCATTAATTAATTGTGGTTAATTAGAGTTAATTAGCCCCTTTAATTCAAATTTAAGCCTTATTTGTGACACCTTCTAGGGATCAATCCCGACATCCATAATTCAAATTGTAAAACATTTAATTGGGAAAAATCAAGGTCCTAGAAAATGGTACTAGGACCCATTCACCCTAGGTGGAGAATGGGTTCTCCCTCTATAGGACCCCCTTTTCTCTGTATATTTGACATGGATTTTTGATGTTATTTCACCCCCTGAAGGCAAGGTCGTGGAAACTTGTTCCAAGACCCATTCACCCTAGGTGGTGAATGGGTCCTCCTTTAATAAGGACCCCCTTTTTTTAATTTAATTCTGGTAAGATTTTAATAATGTGCATTTCTAGATCTAGTGTCAACTTGAATTGATTGAATTTTGGGGTTAATCTCTAGATTTAGTATAAATATGGGGTTAATTCACCTAGTTTCATCCTATTCTTCCAAGCATTCATGCATTATAGAAAGTTTGAGTTCACAAGAGTTTACAAGAGAAATTCAAAGGAATTTCAAGGCAGATTATCAAGAGTTTATTGCAGCAATTCAAGATCATTTCATCATGTCTAAGAGATAGTGCATTCATACATGTTGTTGAGCTAAGATAGTGGATGTAGCATTGAAGATCTACTTGCAAGCATTGTTTCACATCTTATTTAAGGATCAAGATCTACATTATTCATGGCCACTTCATGTTAGATTGCATATTTACACTCCAAGATAACATCCAAGGTATCATCAATTACATATTTCATGTTTCATGCTTTAGTTTCCTTATTTCATAATTTTGTTTAATTACCTAAACGGGGTTTGACTTAGGCAAACCCCTATTCACTAACAATCAACAATTTTTTCTCCTCTTGAGTGCGTGATTGCATATTTACAGGTTGAAGATCAAGTGGAAAAGAAGTTTAGAGCAAGATTATCAAAGTTTTCAAGTTGCAAGATTGACCTTAATAGTGCAAGAACAAATAAAGGAACCCACACAATTTATTACAGGTTTTCAAGAGCTGAAAAATGAGGATCTGAGAGTGCAAACATTAAGGAAAACAATCTAGATCTCAGTTTCAAAAACCCAAACAGGGACCCATTCACCACTAAAGGTGAATGAATCCTTTGTGCCCTAAAAATAGGCTTCTTGCAGCAAGGTACACACCTTTTTAAGCTCTAGAAACTTCCCTCATAGTTGCTATAACATTTAGGGTTAGTTTTTGATTGTTATTTGCATCTTATCAAACACAAAATCACATAATATTAGGGTGAAAAGCATAGTGGTTTATCATCTTAATCAATTCACTTTAGTAAACCCTTTTTTCTCCGTAATCACAAATTTAGGAGACATTATTGAGGATATTAAACTCTTCTTTTATGAAAACCATTTCATATTCTTATCATATCTTCTTTTTCTTTAGATCTTAGATTTCATTTTTCTTCACATAGGTTTGGATTGCTTTTACTTTTATGAATTGAGGTATATTTTGTGTTCAGATGGGCACATCTAAGTAGATTTCAAAGGTAGGATACATCATGATACTTCACCTCACATTTATTCTTGGAGTGAGAGTTACCTCATCATTTTCTATTGGATTATTTTTTAGAAGGGGATAAATTTAAATGCATTATATATTCAACATTCATATATGAGCATCTTCCTTTGGTGCAAGAGCTACAACATTGTTGGGGTGCTTCATTATCTATCTCTCAAAGAATTTTTATTAAATATTTGTGATGGATTTATTCATATTGAATCCCAATCCATCCAATTATTTATTTATGATTTTCTCTCTTTTGGAGAGATATTTTTTTCTGTGTACATGTCTTCTCATTTTCCTTGTTTATGACACATTACTCATAAATTGGTATCTAACATGACATTATAAATGAAGACATATGTACTTGTATATTTTCATTTTTTATCATCTTCCTAAGATACACGTAATGGAGATTCAAGCACTAAGTAACTTAATAGAGATACTAGGAGGTTATGATATTGTCATTGATGACTTCTTCTAACATTCTGATGTGGTTTGCAAGACAATTATAACTTCATTGTATGCATTGTGATGAATATTTTTCAAGACAATTATAACTTTGATGTATGGACTTATACTTCAGCTCTAGTGATAGGCTTCTCATATCTTCTTGAATTTAACTAGACTCATCTTAGACTAATTGGATATTGATATTTTGTTATGGATCTCAAGGAATCGATGTTGCTCTAACTCAAATAATCCTAACCTCACATAGAGATCATGAAATAAAATTATGTAGGAATGGAATAACTAGTCATCTCCATGTAGTGATTATGACCATTTCATGTAACAACCACATAGACATCTCATGTACCCATGCCCTACACTTGTGCTCTCTCCACTCACAGAGGCACTAACACAATGTAGCTTGAAAATTTTGGGAGATTTGGGGTGCAAAATAGGACTATGCATAGTGTAGACATGCCTACATGGACATGTTGGTTTTTATAGTTCTACCACATGACACATAAAATTAAAATTAGGCTATCCTACAACTTCACATTGCATGCATCTGATAGTTTTTGGGGCAATAGAGAAACCTTCACCATGGTGAAATGGTTTCAAGTAATAAAAATATGAGAGAGTTTGTTGTAGAGGGGCCTCACATGGACCTATAGGTTTAGAAAAAAATAATTTGTATGTGTCACCGACTCTGAGAAACATTGTGTCAAAGTTTGACATTTTTTTGCATTTAGGGATCTTAAGAGAAAGCGTTGGCACAGTGCATTCCGAAACATTCAGGAGAGTTGGGGTGTAAAACATGACCATGCCTAGCAAGAAGTTCCCACCTATATATTTTGGCACTAATGATTTAGCCCCATGAAAAACAAAACAAAAATTAGCCTACCTTGCAACTTTACACTACATGCATTTGACGATTTTTGGGACATAAACAACTTTCACCATGACCAAGCAGCTTGGAGATATGAAAAATTGAGAGAGGTTATTGTAGAGGGACACTACACAATCTTGTACCTTTATACAAAAAATTTCTAAGTGCCACTATTTCTAAGAAAGAGCTCGTCAACGTTTTCCACTTTATCGCACTTAGGTCTCTTAAGAGAAATCATCGGTGAAATGTAGCCTGGAATAATCTAACATGTTGGAGTGTGAAGCATGACCTTAGCTAGCATAAAACCACCCACTCAGATGTTTTGGAACTATTGGTTTTGTCACATGATGAATAAAACAAAAAATATGCCACCATGCAACTTTATTTTTAATGCATTTGATACTTTTTCCAATGTGCAAAAACTTGTCACCATTGGAAAATGGATTGGAGATATGAAACACTAAGAGTGGTTATTTTATAGGGATCCTACATGACCCTATATTTTTAGACGAAATGGTTGTAAGTTCCAGAGTCTTTGGAAAAGAGCTCATCAAAGTTTACCACTTTTTCACACTTAGAGCTCTTAAGAGATCAGATGTACAATGTAGCCTAGAATGATATAACATGTTGGGGTGAGAAATAGGAAATTTATTAGCATGAAACCACCCACCCAAATATGTTGGAACTATCAATTCAACCACAAGATGAACATAAGGGTGAGTGCAGGATTATGGGGGTCCAAAAAGTGGTGATCTGATAAAAAAGTGGCTGACAACTCTTTTTTATCTGAATTTGATGAAACAAAAAGGGTTTATTGAAAAAAAATTCAGCTTTCCACCAATATAATACATTCCTTATTTGGAATTAAATAGATAATTATTATTGATTTTCTACATGTATTCTAACTAAAGTCCTAATTGATAGGCTAATTGAAAAATATCTATAATTCTTACACGGTTTAATATTTTTTGAATCCAAAATATGAAACACATCCTATGATTCCCATACTATAGGATTAAAAAAAAGATATGTCTTTTATAAAAAATTTACCAAGTTATAGTGGTGAGACAAAAAAGTTTTAATATTTTAAAAACATTTTAATAAAAAGTTCATAACTAATTATTTACTTGCAAACAAATTACAAAAAAAATGTTGCACATCTAGGCAAGAGTCCTCTACTTATATTGAAAGTTTCAAGAAAATATATTATTTTTTTCTTGTACTTAGGTTGGTCAGACATATACCTGCTTTTTATTTTTTCCTGAAAAATTTAGTACTACTGAATTAAATTTTTAAATTTTCATTAGATAGATTTACTTTTTTCCAAAAAAAGACCAATATCTTAGAAAATACATTGAATTTGCTACAAATTTTGTTCCTACATATTTTTTTAAATTATGTTAATAACTTATTCAAATTTTTATGTCAAGTTTCCTAACTCTATTTTTTTGAATTTTATTACCACTTAAGGGCCTAGTTTGGATCCTCATGATCTTGCGCTAACCCATAACCAAATTATGACACCTTTTAACTTTCTCTTCAATTCATTTGATGCTTTTTGCAATGTGTGAAAACTTGTCACCAAAAATGGATTGGAGGTATGAAAAAATAAGAGTGGTTATTGTAGAGGGACCCTACATGACCCTCTATCTTTAGAAGAAACATTTATAAGTGTTACAGTTTTTTAGAAAGATCTTGTCAAAGTTTGCCACTTTTTCACAGTTAGGTCTCTTAAGAGAAATCTTCGATACAATGTAGCCTAGAATGATTTGGCATGCTAGAGTGTGAAATAGAACCTTTCCTAGCATAAATCCACCCACTTAGATGTGTTGGAATTGAAAATTTTTTTGGACATTAAACAAAATAAAATTTATGCAACCTTGCAACTTTCTCTTCAATGCATTTGACATGTTTTCCAACATGCAAAAACTTGTCACCACAAGAAAATGGATTGGACATATCAAAAATTGAGAGAGGTTATTTTAGAGGAACCCTATGTGACCCTTTACCTTTATTTAAAATTATAGGAATAAACTTCATCAAAAGTTCTATATTTCATTAGTTTACACTATTTTGAAATTCAAAACATAAAGACCACTTTTATGTGGTCAAAGTTCATAATTTTTTTTGCTATTGGCCGATTCCTTTATAAAGTGTGATATAGGTTTGTGCTTTTACCCTCATACTAATATTTTACTTTCCTCTATTTTTAGAACTACCATTTTATGAAATCCATTATAGATCAAGATTGAAGATACATCAAATAGTTTTGAGACATTTTTAAAATTGTCACCCTTTCTCCCCCATAATGAAACACACCACACACACTTCCCAATTTAGACAGTGTTTAGGGAAACTATATTCCTATTGAACACATCAAATTTAATATTTGTAATTCTAGAATCACACATTTAACTTTTTAGAAACACAGACATGCAAACAATCAAATCTACTTGAGCTAAGACATGTTGAAATAGGAAGTTTATTGAGGCAGGATGCTAACCTAGAATTAATATTTCCTTCTCATATACTTCCACAAGTTTCACTCCACTTCTACAATCACCTTGGTCACTTTGTAAACCATCTTTGTGAAGCATACGAGAAGAGTGGTAAATACTAATTCCATATAATTCCTACTAAAAGAAAGCATCATATAAGAAGGTCACAAACACTTTATCAAACACTAGCCCCTACAATAGAATAGGAATGCACCCCTTGGAAGCTAGTACCCAAAAAAGGTCACTAAAGAAAAAATTTAATATTAAAGAAAATATCATCAATTGTTAAAGGAAAATAAGAAGTAGAGTATTGAGGAGAAGACAAGTGACCCATTCTTCTCATGAAAGAAGAGATATTGGTTAATGTAAATCTTCTTATTAGCTAGTTCAAATACTCTACTGGCCTTTCATTCATCACTATAGAATGGTTGAGAAAATAAACTAATTTATATGTGTGCAATTCAAATGTTTTGTTTAGATTTGTTACTGTATGAAGACTTTAGAAAATTGGATTTGTATACTTGTAGATTCAAATATAACAATTGGATAAAAATATGCTCAAATATTATTCTTAGATTAAGGTTCACTTTATATATAGTGCTAGATAGTACTTGATCAAATAATCTAAAATCAAACTTGTGATTAATGGTATGAATAACCTAAATGATCAATATTACATTTAGAAAATTATGTCACGTTCTTTCAATTTTTTCTTCAAACACTTATAAAATTTAAATTTTTATGCAACTTCTAATTCAATCTTGAATTCTATGTAAATCTATTATTACTAGAATTATGAATAGAATGGGTCTATATTATCAAATTTAAACAAAAAAACTCATAATAAAAATTTTGATTCAACAAACATGAAAATATTACCTGAGATAATCGAATTTTATTTAAAAACTTCAAACTCTCTTCTTCTAAATTATCAAGGCAAAAAATGGTACTAAAAAGGTGATGGAGTAAGCAAAATGTGGTGGTACAAGAAGTCAACAACATGAAAAAGTGTTTCCTTGTTAGAAAAAGCACAATAACTAGACAAAAGCAAGGAATTGTAGGCTTGTATCATGGGTTTGATGCATTTTTCACTATTTTTAGGAAAGGCCATTTGGTGCTAGCCAAAATTTCACGCTAGCCAAATTTGGCACTTGCCAAATTTTGTCAGCGCCAAATGAGATTTATAGAGATTTTTCAAGTGTTCAACTCTCAACCCTATACAAAGACCTAGAGAGGGGAGAAACAAGAGTGGGAGAGACCTAGAGGAGTAACAAGGGATGGAGGGATAGGTTTAATGAGCTTTATTGATAATGAAGAAGAATTTTTTCCCCATTTAATCAACTTTGCACACATCCAAGTCACAAAAAACACACATGGCATCCTAAACAATTGGAACAAGGTAAAATGGTTCTAGTGACAAAGCTCAACAAGATTTTTGAGGAAGTGGTACAACATGTTATCTCACATATGTTAGGATCTCTTTCACTTGCGTTTTTTTTTTTAGTTATGATATTCAAGGTATTTTGTAAGGAATTGAATTTGAACTCAAATTATGGTCATATTAGCATCTGAAAGCATCAAGTAATGATTGGTGAAGTCGCTTGATTTGTGTCATAGCCTTGGCATCATGCTTCTTTATGATACTGTTCTATTCCATCACCTACATATAAACTTTGTGAACATTTTCTTGAATGGTGTTGAAATTGATGATGTCCTTAGAGTGTGAGACCCACCCTTCGATGACCTAGAATTTTATGCTATTTAACTTATTAGGATCATAGACATTTTATGTTATTGTTTACTTCTATGGTGTTGGATATTTGATTTCTCCATTTGACTATGGTAATATTTAAATGCATAGAATAACCTTGTTCTTGTTTATGATGATATTGTTTTGAGTTGATTAATTAGGTTGTTTCATTTCTTATGTGATTGAAATGAATTCTTAATTAATGAATTGAACTCCTAAGATGAATTATGTTATGTTGCATTTATTAATTATCAAATATTGATTTTTTTTTTTTTTAATAATTACATATCCTAAGAATGATGTTTATATGGAATTGAAATGTTATCAAATGTGATTATGATGTTTTATTGAAATATTTTATGGATGTGATTATGGATTGAATTTTTGAAATTGAATGTAGTTTGAATAAAGATTCCATTATAGAGATGGATAAGGAGAGATGGAGATGTATACAATGAGTGACTAATAGAATTGTACATGGAAGAGGCGGAGAGGTGAGGGGGAGAGTGAATAAAATGAGATAGAGAAATTCACAAAGAATGAAAGATGGGTAAGGAGGGATGGAAATAACTATAGGGGAGAGATATAGAGGTGTGAGACCTATAGCCTTGGGAGAGAGGGGTGAGAGTCATAGGGAGAGAGAAAGGGAAGTATCGACCTAGAGGAGTAACAAGGGATGGAGGGAGAGGTACACATGGAGGGAGTGAGAGACATAGGGAAGGAGGAGATAGAGAGGTGATGAAGTAGATAGGGGAGGGAGATAATAGAGGAGAAATAGAAGAATAAAGAGAAATTTATGGATAAGGAGGGATGGAATGGTAGACAAGGAGTGACTAAGAGACCTATAGAGGGGAGAGGTAGAGAGATGAGGGGGGGAGTGAATAAAATGAGAGAGAGAAGTTCACAAAGAGGGAAAGATGTGTAAGGAGGGAGGGAGAGAGGTGGAGAGGGAGGGAAATAACTAGAGAGGGGAGATATATAGAGGTGTGAGATGTACAACCTAGGGAAAGAGGGGTGAGAGACATAGAGGATACATAGGGGTGAGAGAGAAAAGAGGGGGATAGAGAGAGGGAAATATAGATAGAGGAGTAACAATGGATGGAGGGAGAGGTAGAAAATGACAAAGAGGTCACAAAGAGGGAAAGAGGGGTAAGGAGGGAGGGAGAGAGGTGGAGAGGAATGAAAATAACTAGAGAGCTTGAAGAGATATAGAGGTGAGAGACCTACAACCTAGGGAGAGAGGGGTGAGAGACATAGGGGAGAGATAGGGGTGAAAGAGATAGAGGGGGGAGAGAGGTGGGTAATGAGATGAGGGAGAGGGAGAGAGGTAAATAGGGAAGGAAGAAGATACCTAGATATGTGGAGAGGGATAGAAGGTGGGAGGGAGAAGTAGTGATCGAGAGAATGGAGAGAGATGGGAAAGAAACAATAATAGAGGGAGAGGTGGGGATGCAAGGATATATATGGGAGTAAGGAGGGAACAAAAGATAGAGAGGGAGAGAGAGTGGGAGAGACCTAGATAGGAGAGAGAGAAGAGAGGGAGAGAGAGTGGGAGAGACCTAGATAGGAGAGAGAGAAGAGAGGGAGAGAGAAATAGAAGTATCAACCTAGAGGAGTAATAAGGGATGGAGGTAGAAGTAGACATGGAAGGAGTGAGATACATAAGGAAGAAGGAGATATATAGGTGATGACATAGAGAGGGGAGGGAGAGATAAGAGGAGAGAGAGAACAACATAGAGAAAGAGATGGATAAGGAGGGACGTAGAGGTAGACAAGGAGTGACTAAGAAACCTAGAGAGGGGAGAGGTAGAGAGGTGAGGGGGAGAGAGAGGTGAGAGAGAGAAGAGAGGGAGAGAGAAAGGGAAGTATCGATAGAAAGAGTAACAAGGGATGGAGGAAGAGGTAGACATGGAGGGAGTGAGAGACCTAGGGAAGCAAGAGATAGAGACGTGATGACCTAGAGAGAGGAGGGAGAGATGGAGAGGTAAAAATGGAGTGACTAAGATACATATATTAGGGAGAGGCAAAGAAGCTAGGGGGAGAGGGAAGAAAATGAGAGAGAGAAGTTCATAAAGAAGGAAAAAGTGGTGAGGGAGGGAGAGAGGTTGAGAGGGAGGGAAATAACTAGAGATCCCAGAGAGATATAGAGGTGAGAGACCTAAAAACAAGGTAGAGAGGGGTGAGAGAGATTATGGGGGGAGAGAGGTGGGTAATGAGACAAGGAGGGAGAGGTAGAGAGGTAAAGAGGGAAGGAGGGAGAGACCTAGAGATTGGGAGAAGGAGAAAGGGTGGGAGGGAGAGGTAGTGATCAAGAGAATGGAAAGAGATGGGAAATAAATAATAATAAAGGGAGAGAGATGAAGAGAGAGGTAGGGAGACAAGGATATAGATGGGGGTAAGGAGGGAATGCAAGGTAGAGAGAGATATAGAGAGGGAGAGACTAGAGAGGAGAGAGAGAGAATAGAGGGAGAGATAAAGGGAAGTATTGACCTAGAGGAGTAGCAAGGGATGGAGAGAGAGGTATGCATAGAGGAAGTGAGAGACATAGGGAAGGAAGAGATAGAGAGGTGATGAAGTAGAGATGGGAGAGAGAGAAGTAGAGAGAGATTAGAACTAAGAGAAAGATATGGCTGAGGGATGGAGAGGTAGACAAGGAGTGACTAAGAGACCCGGAGAGGGGAGAGGTAGAGATGTGAGTTGGAGAGAGAGGTGAGAGAAAGAAGAGAGGGAGAGATATAGGGAAGTATTTATAGAGGCATAACAAGGTATGGGGGAAGAGGTAGAAATGGAGGGAGTGAGAGGTATTGGGAAGAAGGAGATAGAGAGGTGATGATATAGATAGGGGAGGGAGAGAGAAGAGGAGAGAGAGAAGAACAAAGAGAAAGAGATGGCTAAGGAGGGTGAAGAGGTAGTTAAGGAGTGTTTGAGACCTGAAAAGTGGAGAGGTAGAGAGGTGAGGGGAGAGAGAATAAAATGAGAGAGAGTTCACAAAGATGGAAAGGGGGTAAGTAGGGAGAGAGAGAGAGGTGGATAGGGAGGGAAATAACTAGAGATCTCAGAGAGATATAGAGGTGAGAGACCTATAGCCTAGGGAGAGAGGGGTGAGAGACATAGGGGAGACATATGGGTGAGAGAGACAGAGGGGGATAGATGTGGGTAATGATACAAGGAGGGAGAGGTAAAGAGGGAAGGAGGGTGAGACCTAGAGATGGGGAGAGGGAGAGAGGGTTGGAGGGAGAGTTAGTGATTGAGAGAATGGAGAGAGATGGGAAATAAACAATAGTAGAGGGGGAGAAAAGAAGAGAGTTAGGGAGGAAAGGATATATACGGTGGTAAGAAAGGAAGGAAAGGTAGAGAGGGAGATAGGGAGAGAAAGTTAGAGAGACCTAGAGAGGGGAGAGAGAAAAGAGAGGGATATAGAAATGGAAGTATCGATAGAGGAGTAATAAAGGATGGAGAGAGAGAGGTAGACATGGAGGGGGAGAGAGAGATAGGGAAGGAGGCTATATAGAGTTTATGACATAGAGAGGGGAGGGACAAAGAAGAGGAGAGAGAGAAGAACAAAGAGAATGAGATGGTTAAAAAAGGGATATATAGGGTAACAATGAGCGACTTGGGTGCCTAGAGAGGGGAGAGGTATAGAGGTTAGGGCGAGAGAGAATAAAATGAGGGAGAGTTTCACAAAGAGGTAAAGAGGGGTAAGGAGGGAGGGAGAGAGCTAGAGAGGGAGGGAAAAAATAGAGCCTAAAGAGATATAAAGGTGAGAGACCTACAAAATAGGGAGAGAGGGGTGAGAGAAATAGGGGGAGAGATAGGGGTGAGAAATATAGAGGGAGGAGAGAGGTGGGTAATGAGACAAGGTGGGAGAGGTAGTGATCGAGAGAATGGAGAGATATGGGAAACAAACAATAATAGAGGGAGAGAGAAGAAGAGATAGGCAGGGAAGCAAGGATATAGATGGGGATAAGGAGGGAAGGAAAGGTAGAGAGGGAGATAGGGAGAGAGAGTGGGAGACCTAAAGAGGGGAGAGAGAGAGAAGAGAGGGAGAGAGAAAGGGAAGTATCGGTAGAGGAGTAAGAAGGGATGGATGAAGGGATATACATTGAGGGAGTGAGAGACATAGGGAGGAGGAGATAGAGATTTGATGACCTATAGAGGGGAAGGAGAGATAAGAGGAGAGAGAAGAATGAGGTGAGATATTTAGAGGGGGAGAGAGGTGGGTAATGAGACTAGGAGGGAAATACTTGGAGATGGGGAGGGGGAGGGAGAGGGTGGGAGGGATAGGTAGTGATCGAGAGAAAGGAGGGATGGGTGAGAAATAATAACAAAAGGGGAGATAAGAAGAGAGAGGTAGGGAAGTAAGCATAGAGATAGGGTTAAGGAGGGAAGTAAAGGTAGAGAGGGTGGGAGAGACCTAGATAGGGTTGAGAGAGAAGAGGGGAAGTATTGGTTAAGAGGGAAGGAGGTAGAGAAGGAGTGAAAGGTAAAACCTCGCCTATCCATCATTGATCATAAACTATAAAATATAATCCTTATCAAAGTGGGAGAGAGAGAGACAAAGAGAAAGAGAAGTTGGATTTAGCATTTAAATTTGGCGCTTGCCAAATTTGGTACTCTTTCATTTGCCAAGCACCAAATTTTGTACTCGCTCTCCAAATATATTACATTGGGAAATATCAACCCAAAGGGCTGGATTTTACCTTGGGCATCCAACCAAAATTGTTGGAATACCATTTCATGCCAAGGACATGATTTTTTGAAAGGGTAAAAAAATTTCACACATTTTTGGCCATGGTCTCCATCAAGTTTGTATGTCTTTCAATGCAAATTTATAAAAATACCATAGTGTTAGGCTCTCTCTTAGCTATCTAACCATATAATTTTTTTTCCATTTTGATTATTTTAAGGTTTTCATATTTAACTTCCTCTGTTAGTGCTTCTATTTTTTGTCAAAAACCAACATGTGCTAGTTTGGGTATAGATTTTTACTCATTCATCAAATTTTGAAACAAATTACATTTTTAGAAACTAGACTTCATTCTACATGTATTGAAAAAATATTTATTTTCGATTAGTTTTCAAAAACATTATGGTGGAGCACACTAAAATTTCTACTTTTCAAGATGTTTCCACTTCAAAAATTAGTAAAATATTATATATTCATTAAAAAATTAGCTGAAAAAACTAGCATAAACTACATGGTGTTAGCTAATTTCTAACCAAAGTGATTTTTGAAATTCTAAAAAAAGTTAACATTTTAGAGGGAGTACAACATACACTATTATATTTTTTAGTATCAAAAGAGGACCACTTTGTGTGCTCCCCCTTTTTCAAACCCTTAATCTTCACCATCTTCAATAAAATTAGTGGTTTAGGATGTAGATTCGGAGAAATACAACTCTTGTTCTTGTTGCATCTTCAAATTTTGAGTGTAACTATCTTCATTTTCTTGTGAACATTAGACTTTTCTGATTTTAGAAAAAGTGGCATCTTAAGAGCCATTTTTGAGTCACAACTTGGTGCACTTACCCAAAAGAGTCATTACAGTGGTTTCATTATGTCTTAGTTGTCCTTCAAGATTTAGGGTCAATATTATTTTTGTTTTCTTATATTGATTTTTAAAAAATCATGTGTTATGATATGAAAGTTGTACATTAGGGTTAAGAGTTCACTTAATTATGTTAAATGAAGATGCATATTTTTTATTTTTTATTTTTTTGGGTCAAAATGGTTATATTTTTCTTGATTTTAGTGGTATTGAGGACATTGGGCATGTACCTAAGAATAATTCACACTTTGGAGACCATAGCTTATCTCATTAATGAGTTTTGACCCATTTTTAATTCCTTCTTTTGATTGTAACGAAAATTGGAGTTAGGGTTCTATTTCTGTATAGTATTCCATTGGGTGGGAATAAAAATACTTCTAGGATTAGAAGTCTTTGGATTTTTTATTTTATTTTTTCCTTTTGGTTTTGGGAGGTTGGAAGGAGGAGAGATTTGAATGTTTGAGGAAAGAAGGAGATGGGAAAAATAAGAAGAAAAGAATAACAAAATGAAATGATAACTCTTCTTAACCTCAATATATTATGGAAGGATAATTTTTTAGTTCTTTAAATAGGTTTAGATTTCTTCTTGAAATTGGTTGTGAAAATTTAGAACTCTAAAATGAAAAGTTTCATTTTAGTGAGTTGTGGATGAGTTAAATGTGTGCTAAGTTATTGAGTCTTTGCAAAATACTATGTGGGGTTTTATGAGGATATGTTAAATTTTTTATTTGTTGGTTTGGGCTATTTAAATTTGTGAATAATGGGTTTTGGTGTTTCTCCCTACTTAAGGGATGGATATAACCACAAAACTAATTGATGATGCCATGTTTGGATAAGTAGAGTATTTTTCTCTCATATAAGTTCTTGGATTATGTTTATAGGGGTTTTAGCTCATTGGTTGCTCCCTCATGATAGATCATTATTGAAAAAGGAAAGGGAAGAATTTGTGGATGTTTTGTTGTTGAAGGAAATAATGTAATAGCTATAGATTATAACAAATTAGCTCACTTCCCTTGTGTATAGTAAAAGTCCATTAGGAGGATTAGTATATTAATGTTCATTGATAACAAAGTAAATAGGAGAAAAAATGTGTTTTAGCATCTTAACAATACAACTTCAAAAATAAGTTTTGCAATGACTATTATTGAGATCTTATGATCTTGTGTTTAAAAAATTTGAGCTCTCTCTATCTCCATCTAAAGATTTTCCCATTTGATTACAAAAAGAATAAATTCATTTATTTCAAATATAGTGAATATACACACTTAGTCTCATCATATATCTCTATTTTTTAAAATGGATATTCATCCAATAAAATTATATTTTTTCTTATATTGACATTGTAATAACAAATTTTTTAAAATATAAATATATGTTTGTAAAAATTAGCAATACAAATTGATAAAAATGTAATACCCCTCTGTTTTGCTTTCTAGACTAGACAGTGTGTCCTTGTTTGCTTTGATGTGTTTTCTGGATATTGAGATACTTTATCTGGTGTGTGTGATTTGATCGCTATTTATAGAGGGAAATTGACTTTATGTGATGTATTTTATTTGATGCTTTATTTGACATGTTTTAATTAGTGAAATAATGATAGTTATTATAACATGTTAATTGCATATGAGATTATTGGATTATGGTGGAACTGTTAGTTATGATGTGTATTGGTGAAGGGGACGGGATCACATCACTCACTTGCGAGCGCCTTGCGATTCCGTGATTTCCTCTTCACGGTGTGTATTTTATGTTGCTTATATATATATATATGATCTTGGTTATCTCGTTTACAGGTTTGCAGGTACATGACATCGACTCCACCTGGTTTCACAAGTTTGAGCGTGTCGACCCAATGGTTAAGTTGAACGGGAGATAGTAGCTAGGTAACATGTGTCAGGTCTACACCCTAGCCACAGTGTGTCGTTATTCATTGTGTGTTGTGTCTTTGTTTGCCTTGTTTTAATATTATTATATTTTGAAGGGTTCTTGATTATGAAAATAAATGTTTAAAAATTATTGCATTAAATAATGTTGATTTTTATTTAATTAAAATTAGACATTTTTGATAGAAGCTTTTTATTTAAATTAATTAATTAAATTTAATTTATTTGGTAAATTAAATTTAAACCATGGGGTTAAATTTATTTATTAAGTGATTAAATTAATTAATTAAATTGTTTATCTAGAAAGTTGTTAAAAATAATTAAATTCAATTTGGAATTAAATTTGAATTAGAAGTTACTAAATTATATTGGTAAATTAAATTTGGTCGTTAAAAGATATTTGTTAATTGCCACATGTGTGAGATGAATTAATTAAGAGTTTGTTGGAAATTTATTCACGGGAGAAAATTTGGGATTTTGAAAAAAAAAAGAGGAAAGCTTATTCACGGGAGTGAGAGGATATTTTTGGAGGAAGATATTTTTGGAGAGGAATGGGAAATTGAAAAAAAAATAGAGGATTGTAGAGATTTCCTGGCTGTAGGAAATTTAGAAGAATTATTTTTATTATATTTGCTGTGGATTTTGATACGATTTTGGTTCTAGAAATATTGTGTTGCCAGGAGGAAGCTGTGAAAGCTTTGGAAGAGGCTCAACATCAAAACTTTTATTCTTTAGAAGCTTCTTGATATAGGTTCCTTTCTTGTGTATTTGGTTTTGTTTAAAAATTGTTTTGGAATTGTATAGATGTAGAAAATTGTTGTGCTAGATTTATTAAGGAAGTTTATTTGTTTTAGAAAAAAATGAAATTTAAAAGCTTCTGTGACTGCCGTGAAGAAATCTAGAAAATATTAGTTACAGTAAAAACCAGAGATTATGAATTGTGATGTTTGTGAGATTTATTAGATCTAAACTATGAAACAAATCTAGAGGAAAACCAATTTAGATTTTAGAAAATAAACCTCTATAGTAAAAAGGAAATTGTGAAACCTCTATGTATTTTGTGGTGGAGAAACCCAAAAGATATTAGGAGTTGATTGAAAACTTCTGTAAGAGATTAGTAGTTTCCTTACTTGTGTTTGGTTTTGAGAAAGCTAATCAAAAAGTTTAATTTAGAATCCTCTATGAATTTGGGTGTTCTCTGGAAATTTTTATAATTTCACCTATAGGTGAATGTTTTGAAAAAATTTCCCCAATTTATCTATTATGTAGAAATTCGTTATATATATATATATATATATATATAATATATATATATATTATATATAATATATATATAATATATATGTTTTATTTTAATAAAATATAAGTATTGACTATTATCGTTGTTCATACAGCATAAATTGTTTGAGATAAACGAAATCAAATTTCGTTTAAAAAAATGAATAGAAAAATTTATATTTTAAATGCTGGTTGGTGGGGGCGGTTATATTCTCCACCGCCCACATTCTATCGTGGGTGGAGCGCTACCTATGAAGCAGTGCGCCCACCTCATGGGGGGACGTGCTACCTCCCCAACGGTACTGTGGTCGGCTATACTACAGGTACAGTCCGGCGAACCACTTGACTTTCCTGTGGTGAATTAAGAATGGCGTGAGAACAAAACCGTGGCCCATTTTATTAAGTATTTTTTGATTTTGTTTTATGATTTTGGTTTTTGTTATTCAATAATATGATATATATATTATATATATATATACATTATGTATATATGTGTATATGTATATTATGTATATAAATAGTGTATATATATATGTATGTATATTTTATATATTTGGGTTGTAAAATATTAAGTATATATTTAATGAATATATATATTATAAGTATATATGCATAATTATATATTATTATATAATTTTGTATGTATATCTTATGTATATATATAAAATGTATATTTTTATATTTAAAATGTTTGTATTTCAAAAGAGATTATGTGTTATGTTTAGTTGGAAATTGGAAGGAAATATTAATAGAAGGAAATATGTTGCTTTTAAAAGTTATTTAAAATTTTGATTTTACTATAGAGGCAATTTAATTGTGTTAATCAATTATTTTGTTGGGCAATTGTCATTTTTTCTATGAATTCTTTATGCAAGGAAATGGATTTAGAATATCCAAAAGTAGTTTATTGCAATTGCCTTGTTGTAATTATTTCCTCTCTATTCTTGTTTGGGGAAACGGGTTAATTGTGTCTTTAATTAGTAAGTCTTCCAGAGGATTCTTTGTGGGGGTTGGCGATTTGTCATGTCAACCATTTGTATTTCCCTTGGGTAGTGCATGGTGTCTAGTCAGAGTTTTACCCGGTTTCCACGAACGGGGATGATTTATGCCTCCTTTGGAAGGAGTACATTATATGCTATGTTGCCTCCAAGTGTTTGGAGTGAGTTTTATTATATGTTGCCTCTAGTGTTGGAATGGTTATGTTATCTAGTTTGTATGCACTTGGGATTCCCTTGGTGATTAGTATGTATGTGTGTTGTCAAATAGAAGAGTGGCTTCCGTTAGGGGCTAAAGCCCGTAAGAGGTAAGACTGGGTAACCTTTAGAGGTAGATTAACCAAGTGATAATTAAAACAATGTACTTAGAAGTTTAGGTAGTACTTCACACTAAAAAGATAAGTTTTAGCCTCACTCATAGTCTCGAGTGCTTGTTTAGGCTTGGGGTGAGTGGGAAGGGCCTAGAATGGCAAAGGTCAACTACCTTGTCTTTTTGAGAGGTACTTGATCTTGCATTAGTAAGTATGAGGGTTGGGGATCGATTGAGGTCGCCAGGATTACCGAGGCCTATGAAAATCCGTAGTGGGTAACTCATGACGAGCTATGTGATGACACTCTATCTAGGACAACCATTGGTATTTGGTTTTATGTGTATGGTTTTCTTAACATACTCGATCTATTTTATATCTGGAAGCAATGTGACCTATGTCAGTGATGGTTGAGTTGTACTTGTGTTGTACATGTGATTGGATGTGTCAGTATGAGTCAGTATGAGTCAGCCTGTGATTAGGGGTTGAAGATTTTGTTGATGTTATGTTGTTACTATCTCCTAGCATGGGGGGTGGGCCTTCGGGTACCACTTGGTTGGGTGGAACATGAACCATAAACCGTTGGGTCCCCCTTTGATCTTTTGTACTTGGTGGTGAGGTATCCAGTTGGAGAGCTCACGATTCCTATTTATAATTCAAGCAATGTATTTATTTCATTTTGTATCATGTCATTTTACCCCTCATTTGTATTCGAGGTGGATTTATGTATATTGTAACAAATTTGTATTATTGCCTCATTCTGGGAATGAGTGGTGTAACCTTTTGATTTAATTAATGAATATGGAGCTTGGTTGTATATTTCTATATGTTATGAAGTATCTTTATTATATATGGAATGAATGAGTACTTGATTCATTATGTTATTAAATGTTATGGATGTATAATGATGTATGTGTGGGCTTTAAGTAATCCCAATCTTGTAATCTTATAGGTTGTTGATAATTAGTAAGTGAATGTGTATGTTAATTACACTTTAATAAAAAAAATTTGGTGCGCTTAAGATGTTAGTTGCAACTTCCTTTGGGGTTACTTGGCAGGGCGTTACAAAAAATATATATGAATAAGATATGATTACATTATATTTTATTTTTCAATAAGTAAATATTTATTAGGATAAAATATAGATGTATACATATTTGGAGTTTATCTATATACATATATGAAAACATATATGTTGAAATACATATTCAGAGGATATAATCATATTAATGATATATATAATTATTATAATTAAAAATAAATTATAGGCAATAGTATATTTTAATAACAATGATGAGGAAACTAATAATAAAAATTAAACAAAAAGAATATAATTTTTTTTATAAATTATAGAGGATGAGGGTAGGGATTGAACCCCTCACAACCCAACCACTATAAATGTGAAGGAAGAGGGATTCACCTCTCCCATAAAGAAGTGTGGGCCTTCCATAGGGTCAACAACCCCTTCACCATTTTTTTTATTATTTATATTCTACAACATAAGATATAAAGAAAATTATAGTATAAGAAAATAAGAAAATAAAACTCAAACATTTGGCTCAGGTTGTCATGTTATATATACACTTATATATATGTAAAAATATACACAAATGAACATTTATGAGCAAGGGAATCATCTTATATCCAAACTATCAACCTACACAGAAGCAAAAAAAATTGAATCAAAATGAAATGAGAAGGATTTTTAAGGAAGCCCTTAAGGATTAGGGAAAACTATGATGTGCCCTAAATACAAGGGTGAATATTTAACTCATTAAAGCGATGGGAATTATTCCTCACCCCTTTATTAAAAGATGCCTATTTAAATTAATGTTAACACATAACTAAATCACACTTTTATCATAATTTTACATTAAGAGGAATTTTAAAATGGTATTTAAAAATCTTTTGTAGATTAATTAATAATGTGTTTGTATCAAATTGTCTATTATTTGTAAATATATCTAAGGGAATAGGAATCTTTCAGTTAAAATGTTATTTAGATATTTATTTAATTTAAACTTAATCGTTGTGCATGTAAGAATAATTAATTATTGTTTTTCACATTATGAAAGTCTTATTTGTTATTAAACTAAATTATGGGTCATAAAATAGAATAAATAGATATTTTTTATATCAATTGATAATTAATATAATGTGACTTAACTAAATCTACTTTAAAAAAATTAAATTAAGTTCCAATTATTATTATGTTTTTAAGTGATGTTTTAGAAAATAACTTTTGGAATGAAAACAAGAATTGTCATATAGCCCATCTTATTCAGAGAAAAGATTATCTTGAGTTAGATGTTAACTTTTACTTTCTTGAACATATACCTTAATAAATTTGGAATATTGAGACTATTAACCCTAGTTATCGTAAGTAGTTGACTATTAGTTAATGATAAAAAATTCCCATAATCCATATTGGTGTATCAGTTTGTTTCTGGATTTGATTGTGTTGAAGATTTGATTATGCTGACTATTAGATTTAAATCCCCAACATGTGTTTAGATTAGCTAGTTCTTATAATTGAAAAACAATGTAAATCAAATGTCATAGATCATTTTTAGCTAATGTCCTTATTAATTATTCATAATGTCATCTTCCAATTAAATTATTAGTGGTTTTATTAGTTTCATTTGGGTTGTCCTCAGACTGACACCCTTAGTTCTATGCCTAATTATCAATAAGGAGCCCTCTCTGAGGTTGTGTTTAGATCCCTATTTGTACAACCTTATTTTTTATTAGATAAGAAGGAAACAAGGGTGTTGAACCATATAACAAACATCCCCAAGGGCAAAGAAAAAAATGCCACCAACAACACACTAGAAGTACTTAAATTTTTTAATAGAAAGAGAAAGAGTCATAAACAAAACAAAAACAATAAAAACAATAAAAAATAATAGAAACTAAGAGAATAAATCTCCCCATTTTTCAATGAGAAACTTGTATAGGTCTTCATACTTAGTGCTAGTATTCACCTTGAGGTCATGTCTCTTAAGCTCTAGATCCTACAAAATACAAAAAGTAGTAGCCAATTTGTGCATCACTTTAGAGCTGGATGTAGAAAATAATTTTAGCTTTCCTTCCAAGGCCTCAACTTTGGATTTAAGTTCAACAACCTCCATAGCAGTTTGATCAAATTTTGGACAAACCTTTGGGAAATTACATACACAATCCAGTAGGATCAATATCTTTAGAATTGGAGAAAGGGGTACTCATTGCTTTGATAAACTACCACCCTCATCATTTACCATTGTCTAAATCCTTTTCACTTCCTGATTTTCTATATCGTCATTCCGCATATAGTCAATAGAGGTATCCCTATCTTTAATACTTGGGTTCTGAAGCCCAACATTTATGTTGGATCTCCTAATGCTCAATACCTTAAAATTTTTTCTTTGATAAAAACCATCCCATCACCAACCTTAGTAGACTCTTTCTAATGATCATTGGTATAATTACCATTCAGGGTAGTTTCCCTCACTTTCGACTACTCCTTAGGTGTAAACCCTTCCTCTTCAGCAGACATGACATCCTCATCAACAAACTAGACAATGCATCTTTTAGCCTTTTTAATTTTAGGAGTTTTGAGATACTCTACAGAGCTCCTCCTAGTGGGACCCTACTTGGTTTCCTTCATATTTGAGGGGATTTTTTCAATTTTTTAGAGACCCATTACATCCTCTTTCTAAGAAGAATAAATAGGGGTCTTCAAAGAAGGTTTGGTTTTAACCAAACTTGGATGAGAGTTAGGTTTTGTAACAATATTAGGGGATAATTCTAGGTTGGCCATTAAAATGGGCCCATATTTTTTTAGATTTAATTTTGAGTGTGAGGGAGAAGGATCAGCCATATTAGGGCACTTTTTCTTGCCTTTCAAATAGGGAGTAACTGCAATAGGGGAACCATCTTTTTTCTCAATTTAACTCATAGAGGGAGAGTATTCAATAAGATAGAATTTAATAGGCTTCAAAGAACATAAAGTTGAATAAAATTTATATAGATGAAATAAGAGACCTTGAAGGAGTGGGACATGGGACTTTTCGATATTTTTATAACCATATCATTGGTTTCTTTGAAAAAGGACTCCAATGAAGAAAGAAAATAAAAGGGAAAGCTTATAAGGAATTTATGCCTAAAATGATTTAGGAGGGAAAATTATAGTGGTAGTAACATTTGAAATGATCCTCTAAGGTAAAATATTTCATTAACATGAAACATACCTTTTCTCAGGTAGTAGGAATACTCTCCCTCTCAAAACCACCATGCAACTTTATAGAGGCTTCAACCTCCTTAAAGAATACGGCCATGCTCTCATTGTTTGAATCTTTTCTCTACCTCTTCATCTTTTCCCCTTTGCATAACATTCTTGTAGCTTGGGAGATAATTTATTCACTTACATCAAAGCTAATCCCTCTCATTTGATCTTCTTTATTATTCCATGCACTAGAAAACTTGATCTAGAAATTTTTGTCATTATCATTGAGAAATTTGAGGAAAGAAGTTATCCCTCCTTCACAAAAAATTTACTAGAGTGTCTCATCCTTCTTAACATATTCATAGGAAACTAGCTTATTTTGAAGTCTATCACCACCCATAATGGAAAACCTATTATCCTTAAAGAATACATGAGGTGTAAAAATTTTAACCAAGAAATAGTTATAAAAATATGTCTACAAAATCCTCCAAGAAACCTCAACAATAGAAGATTTATATTTTTTAACCCTCTTGGATCACTATGGACAATGCTAAAACTTTTAATTTTCTCCTCATTGTAGCCTAATTTATTATTACAAGAAGTTAGAGCACATGAGAATAAATGATATTATGTTCCTAGAGGATAATCATTATTAAGGGGTTCTACCAAATAGGTAAAAAGTATCATATTTTTCTAAAGAGTTGTCCTATGCAGATATTTTTCATGCGGATTCATATATTTTCCCACCTCATTGGTTTTAGTCACCTCACCTATTCATACATTTTGGAATGAGTTAATAATAATGTTAGACTTGTCTAGGTGGTAATCATTAGTAGGGAACATCATTCAACCACTACAAACTCTCTTTACATAAGGGAGCACTATCCTCCACCCAAGCATGATTTGCATATCCATGTATTTATCATCTTCTTTAAACCTAGTCACCTCATTATCCTTTTCAAGTTAGAGAATATAATTCCAAACAATAAACATAAAAATGATAATATATAAAAATTGTTAAATACCCAGAATATTGAGAGGGGGTGAATCAGTATTCCATTAAACCATTCAGCTATAAACCATATAATTATTAAAACATATTTAACTGTAAATACAAATGAAGACATTGAAAAGAGCATGACACCATAAGATACATCAACACTAGATTTTTATGTGGAAAACCAAAAATGGGAAAAACCATGGTGAGGATTAGCTCACAATATAATATATCCAAATATAGAATATTATAGGGGCTCACTTCTAGGACACACTATCCTTAGAGGCTCATAGTCTGAAATAGTTTACAAAACAAAGTATGGCTCTCTACCAAGAGATGAACTGAGATAGAATGCACCTTCCTTGTGTTGGAGTTTAGTTCCAATGAAGCACAGTATATGAAACACTTCTATACAAGTGTATACAACACATATGTATTCTTATTCATACAACTTCACATGCTTGTAACTCTTGATCACTCTGGTATTTTCTCTCTCTCACACACACACACCTCTTATCTTCCCTCCTCACTCAACATAAAAAGAGTTCACATATATATACCATATATAATCAAGTACATCAATCACTTTAGCTTTAAAGTAACCTCGTTTAAAATCAAAACTAAGGTTATCGGCCTCAACTCCAAAAACACTTTCATCTTCGCATGATATTAGTTGGCATGAACCTATGATAGATCCATTTAACATTCATAACACATATTTAAACTCCTTAACATCAATTCATAATTAGGTCGACTATGATTAGACCTAAAACATCAAACCTCCAAACGTATATGCAATTAATCAAGCATGCAACACAAAATATTTTTACACATCAAATTCTTCTTTAAACGACACTGAAAGACTTATCTTCAACACCACAAAACAAAATAATTAAACCTGAGAAAATGTGGAATCTTCTATATCAACGCACTATACATAACCTTCATTGTAAACTTTAGATCATAACACTGTCATTCATATCTTCCATATGTCTTCACATATCATCATAAAACTTTTGTGTAAGATGAATCCTATAGTCACAAGCCTATGCATAAAGTATTGTAGAGATATCTTTCTTTGAGGTGGAATCTGGACCAAAAAACCAGACCAACTGAACTAGTAAATAAGAAGAACACTATTTTCCAAACTACTGGTAACAGTATCTTTCCAATAGTAAGGCCTAGTCAACTAAAATCTCATCAATAGATACAAATGATGTCAAGATAGACCATAATATCATCTTCTAAAAGAATATTACAAAATGAGATAGTCTGGATCAAAATACCAAATCAATAGACTTCTATTATCGAAGAAACAACTAAACTATACAAGTATTGTATAACACTAAAAATTATCCAAATTCCATTGTTTGACATCAATGAAAACCTTCCAATTTCCAACAAAAATATATATTCTAAATTGAAAATCCATTCACGATCCAATTTACTTAGAAAGATAGGAATAATGTTTCTTATTTTGGAGTAATAACTTGATATTACTAGGAAGGTTGTCCCTCCAACATCTCCAAGAATTAAAGTCAAGACCTAAATCAGTAGCCACATCAACAATGTTTTTGCCTTATCCATAGATACACATCAATTAAAATGTGTCAAAACTAAGAAGGAGGATTTTAATATCATAGATAATATCACCAATATGCCATACCAACTTTACTTTTTGTTATATTGAGTCTATTCTAAATTTGGATTCCCCTTCAATCTATAGGCTTATGATACCATCAAGAGAAAAAAATTGATCCCCCATAATAGATCCATTCCTTTTGCCACATTATTATTTTTCACTCCCAAACCACTAGAGTAGGAAGAAATGAAGTCACCATTCAGAGATCTCAATACTCCCCCTCCACTAGTATGTTTGGGTTCCCTTTAGTGACCCCATCGATATTTAATTTTCTCCATCCTTTAGAGGGGGTTTCCTTTCTGTTTTATGATGGGTAATGATTTTGGAGTTGTCCAACCTAGTAGTGTTAATAGAGATACCCCAATTTTTTCCAATACAAATTTCCCAAAGGTCTGGGGGGTTTTTGGAGCCTTTAACTTCAAATTAGAAACATTTTCTAGTAATTTTTTTGAGAAAGTAACAAAGACCTCCTAATTGTTTCTAGCAGAGTTCTTGAAAATATGAGTATTCCTTTCTTTCCATAAGCTCCAACTAATATTAGGGGGGTCTATTTCCATGACTCATTGGTCAATGGGTGAGAGAAAGGATAAATCCAATCTTAAACAAAAGAGGTTAAGTTTTCATTCATAGCCCAACTAATTACCTTTTTTTGTAGAGTCCTTCCCCAAATTTTCTTAGAAAATTCAAAATGGAGTAAATAGGGCACACATTCCTCATCTTTGAGGCATAAAACATAGTTATTAGGGATTTGGAATCCCATTTTTTTTAAGTTATCTTGAGTGAGGATATTATTGTGGGCTACCATCAACTAGAAGAAATTAACTTTAGGAATAAAATGGTGGTTCCAAATATTTCAACAAACCCTATTCAATTTTGCAGTGTCTAATAGTAGACTATAAGAAGACTCAATATAAAACCTTCCAACCTTGTCCCTTGCCCAAATAATTTCATCTTCATTTGGAAACATCACAATCATAATTATATGAAATTCTTGGTGCAGATCTTTAAATTTCTAAGGAAACACCTCTTGGTTGTGATAGCAAGCAATAAGGTTCTTCCACTATGCAATAGGCTACACAAGATAATCAGAGACCATCCGTCCAAAGAAGGAATTTTCTAGGTCAACCAAACATCTAAAATTTTGGTAGCTGATAAGAGATTGATCCTTAATCCACGTTTCTTCCCAAAATTTGATCAACCTACCATTCCCAACTTTCCATTTGATGCTATACTGAAGAATAATTTGAGTTTTGAGGATATTGTTCCATATCATCAAACTTTTTGTGATGCTAATTTCAGCAAGAAATTTTCTCATCTGAATATTATTTAAATATTTAACTTTTATGATTATACTATTTTCCTTATTATATTTAAAAGTTCCCCAACCCTCATTGTCCATAAGGGCTTTACTGGTGAGTTTAATTTTCCTTATACAAAGGCCTTCATGATATTTTGGTGAGAAAACCTTATTTTAATTGATAAGAGCTAATATTTTCCTCTCCTCCATGCCAATCAAAAGGATGTTTGTTTGAATTTTTTCATTTTTTAGCTAAGTACTTAGGAATTTTAAAGATGGAGAGGAAGTATATGGGGATAACTTGCAAGGAATCTTTAAGCAGTTGAGATTTACTCACTTGACATAGAAGTTTACCTTTCCATCCAGCCAATTTATTTTGAATTCTTTCTAGGAAAAAGTTCTAGAAGATGGAGGTAACATATTTTACAATCAAAGGGATCCCATGGTATGTTCTTGGAAGAGAGGCACATGAAAAAAAAAGATGGAAATAATTTTCTATTATAGGTCATTGTTAGCATTAATGAAATATATTTTCTCTTCTCATAGTTGATACATTATCTCATGAAAATAGCATAGTTATTCAAATTAACCATCCATTTCCTAGCCTCCACCCTAGAGGCATCATGAAAAGAGTATGTTGTCATCAAAAAATCAAGTTGAAAGGATTAAGGATCAAGAGAGGTCATAGCTTTAATTCCCTTAAGAGCTCATGTTCTCAATATCTTCATAAAATTTCTCCCAATGAATTCAGCCATAATAATAAAAATATATGGGGATAAAGGGTCACCCTACCTAATCCCTCTCCCTTGGTTGAAGAACCCTCTAGGGATTCCATTGACTAGCACAAAGAATATAACAATAGTTACAAACTCCTTAATCAAGTTTATGATCCTATCCTAGAAACTAATTTTTTTCAAAACCTTAAATAAAAAGTTCCATGAGACACTATTATAAGCTTTAGAGACATCAAGATTGAGGACCATTCTAGGAAGATTACTCCTATCCATAAAATATAAAAATTCATGGGTGGAGATAGAAAAATCAAGAATTTGTCTACTAGGGATGAAATTTTTTTATAGCATTTAATAATTGTATCAAGCAAATGTTGGGGCCTATAGACCAAGATTTTTGAGAAGATCTTGTAAATAATATTACAAAGGTGGATAGGCATGAATTCAACCATATAAGAATGATCATTTTTCTTGGGAAGAAGAGCTATGAATGTGTTATTGAGTTGTTTGAGAAACTTTCTAGCTCTAAAGTAGCCTTTAGCAACCTTAGTAACATTGTATCCCACAATATCCAATAACTCTTGGAAAAAAGTAGGGGGAAAGCCATCAATGCCTAGGGCCTTAAAGGTTACCATAGAAAAGGTGGTAGCTCCAACTTCCTCCATGGTGACAATCATGGAGAGTTGTTGGAAGTCTGTGCAGTTTATGTTGTCATTGATGTCAATAGATCTTTGTTGTTGCATTGATGTCTACCTATGGAGGTGGTTTGATTTGTTAAATTATGTTGTCATTAGTAGTCTCATTGATGTCAACCTCTAGTGTTGCCTTGATAAGCATGTATGTGGTTGATTTACTATATTGCAGTTGATTTGGTTGTAATGATAAAGTGTTGTAGATGATGATATGATGTTTGTGGCATCTGGTTTCCAAGTGCTTTTGAGAAAATTTGAATAAAGGAGGAAATAGTGTGGTAAAGAGTGTTCAGTGTAGTAGAACTCTATTCAATTTTTTGCTCCACATTTCTTTTGTATTCAAGATCTACTTATGCGATTTAGATATGATGATCAGAGGTATTTAGAGGTGTTATATGCAAATTTTGAGGTTTTGGATCATTGTGCAATGAAAGTTGTGTTCACCAATGGGTGAACTATCAAAGTAGTGTTGTTTGGGAGAAATGGTTTTGCTTCACATTTCTCTGTAATTTGGTTTCTGGTCTTGTAGATCTGAGAGTGTGCTTAAAGTGTTCATATCCATCTACAGTCTAAGTTGTTCAAATTTTGGTTCTCTGCAAAAATGGACTCATGTGTTATGGTTGATTTAAGGGTGTTGATCGAATATTCCAGATTGTGTTCAAGTTTTTTTGTGTGGTCTACAATTTGTCTTTGATAAAAGGAAGCATGAACCTAAATGTTCAATGGTGTTTACATGGGTTTAGTCAACCTTTGTTGTTTACACTAATTATGGAAATGATTTAGTATTTGTAGAAGCACGGTGTGGCATGTATGAGTGGATTTAGGTCTGAGTTAAATTTTGATGTGGTCCCCTTTCATTCCTCTCCACTACGGGATGCTTAGTGTTGACCTAATTTGAATTTGCATGTTTGAGGTGCATAGCCGACCTTGTAGATTATTTTCAAGGTTGAAGATGGTATATATGTGTGTTGAGTTGATGGAGGATGGGTGTATGAAGTATGTGTGATGCAAATTATGATGTGAAGTACGAAAGTGTGAAGTGTAGTGTGAGCGTTAATGACTAAAACTATTGGAAGCAGTGAGTAGAAGGTTTCTACATGTTCTATAGAGAGTGCAAATGTTCTGGTGAAGTAGTGGTAGAACTTTTTTGTTTCTTTGAGATGGATTTATCATTGTAACAATCTTATTTCTTCTTCTTTCTATTCTAGCAATGAGAATTTAAAGGTTCCCAATCCAAACAAACATTTTGTAGTTGTAGAAAATGCTTCTATTGAAGGTTTAGGAGGAGTACTTATTTAAGATGAAGGTGTAGTAGCTTATGAATCTAGGAAATTAAAGACTTTTGAGGTAAAATATGCCCCTCACAATATGGAGTTAGCATCCATTGTTCATGCTCTACAAAAATGGAGGCACTTATTGTTTGGAAAGCCCTTCAAATTAAAAATAGATCATCAAGGATTCAAATATATCTTCACTCAACCTCACCTAAATGCTAGGAAAAGGAGATGGTTAGAATTCTCAAGTGAATATGATTGTGAGGTCCAACCCCATGTATGACTATCATGACCTTTTTTAATAGATTCAATTATGCTATATTAATGAATTTATTCCATACCTTGATCAAAATTGTTTAAATAATATGATATTGAAAGTGTTGACAGATAAAACGATTTAATCTATACTTTTTACTATCTTGGAATATTATGATTAAATGAGTCATGTGTAAGTGAGAGAAATTATGTATTCAATTTTTGAAGTATAAGAGAACAATTATTGTACTCAACTACATGCTTAATGTTTTAAGTTTTCCAAGACTTAGTTAAAGGATTATTTTAATAATGTGTGTGATTCAAGAGTCCATTAAGATAGTATGAAAAGTGTATGAAATCTAGATTTATTATGAACATCAGAACATAAGAAAATTTAGATTGATATGAGAAAACAAATGAAATGGATTTCAGTACAAGTGATTCGCTAATGTGTTTTGTGTTATGTGGAAAGGGGTAATACTTGAAGGATGAAATAGGACCCTTGTAGATCGTGAAGAAATTCTATAGAATAAATTCTTGACATCATCGAGGGTAAGCTAGAACAAATTTAACTGACAATGAGGATGCTTACGGTAAGCTAACAAGGTAATTAGTGATATGAATTTTTTATCTAGTTGCATAAGGATATTTAGTAATAAATAGTTATTCAAGAATCCATTAGATAATACAATTGAATAGTTAAATTAAGGCTAGATTTTGTTATTGTTAGAGAGAGGTTTGAATTCTTATTTTGCATTGAAGGAGGTAAAGATTAAACATATGGACGTATTTCTATGCACTAATATGTTGAATTGAATCTTATTGACAATAGGAGCAGGTGGTATGAGAAGTGGGTCAATGTGTGGTTAGCATTAAGCATGGAGTATAGTGGTGGTGGTTTAGTTGTTTTGAGTTTTAAATGTGACCTTAGAATCTAGGAAATATTGTGGAGTTAAGATCTTTGGTTAGTATGCAATGTGGTATTTATGTGTGAGATGTGTTTTATGATTTTAATTAAATGTAGAGTCATGCCAATCAAATTGTAAGTGGTTTTTAAAATGATAAATTTCGGATGCAAGTTTGGAGGTAGCTTTATGAGGGTCAAAATGGTCATAATTTAAACATTTATTTCATTTTAAAGGCTCTAGGCATAGTACCTATGGGTTGAAGGATTGTTTTTTTTACCATACCTTAGCCCATGCCTTATTTATGACCTCTCTTAAATGCCCTTGAAGAGAGGTGACGAATTTTGAGGATGAAATGATGGATTTGACCAATCCCCATCCCTTTGGTCTTCCCTATCATTTATTATATTAGACTTGGGGAAAGGACATGCACATGCACCATGCCTCTTTAATGAAGAAGATGACTTGGTGACCAACTTGGGGATACAGTGAGATAATTGAGATGGGAATTATGATCATCTCATCGAAGGGTGTTGTTTTGATACTTGGGAATGGAGATGAAAGCTTGAGAGCTATGGAGAAAAGAGAAGAGTGTAGAATTCAAATAGAGTAGCATGGAGAAAGCTAAGTCCTACTTCCTCTAATTGCTTTTAGTTTATAAAATAAGTGATATGCAAGTTCTTGAATTAGAATGGTTCTTTGAAAATGGATGCATTTGTAATTATTGAATAAGTTAGCTGTAGATTCCATACCAAGACTATTTGGTAATCTTTTATTTTTGCTCGGGGGTATGGCTAGAGCCCATGAGGATTCATGATGCCATTACGGTCGGGTGGAGAGCAAAGTATAGTTCTTGGGCATGTAAATATTAGTGTTCCAATAATATTTGCAATAAAGTAAGACTTTGTTCAATGGCATGATACTTGTTTCATTCTATGCATCATTTGTTATATGAGAGGTTGAAATAGGAAGTTGCATCTTATTAAAATATGGAAAATGTTCTATTATGTTATTTATGGAAAAATTATAATTGAACCCATGTTAAAAAAATAATAATAAAAGTTTTGTAGAGGGTGTTTCAAGTTTTGTATGAGAAAAGAATTCTTGTAATTTGCAAGTCCCTGTGAGAAATGTGGGGTAAGCTTCCCATGCTTGGTATAAGGAGAGAATTTTATGTGGTGTTAAAACAATATATATTGTGTTGATTAACTTGAAAAAAAAAAAAAGAGGTTTCTTATATATATTAATTGCAAGTATTGTATGAGAAATATAGTTAATGCTTTATGTTATTTGAAATATATATATATATAGCAAGGATATGGTATTATGTGATATTTTAAAAGTACCTCATTAAGGAGTAGAATATTCATCTAAGTGGCAAAAAGAATCCACCCGAAAAAAATAAATTATGCACAATCTTCATTCTTCATCTACCCCACAAGAAAACAAGACATTCTTAAGGAATTAGGGCTCATTTTAGTTGCCTTGAAATCTAAGGGTTTAGATTAAGACAAGCCCGTGGCTAAGATTGCATGCACATTCACTTAACTCTGATTATTATTTAATTTAATTAAACTCATTTAATTGTTGATAATGTCCATGGTGGGGACAATGATCCCAGGACACTCTTAGGTGATGACTTAAAGTCACTTTCAGATTTTAAATAAATAAACTAATAATATTTAGGTGATGACTTAAACTCACTTTCAATTTTTAATAAATAGACTAATATTTTTTTAGTTATTTTGACAAGTTTAGAATTTAAATTTATTGAATGTAAATTTAGTTCTCAATAGAATCAAAAGAAGTCGTGCTTAGAAAAAAATAAAAAATTAAAGTATTCCAACTAAGGGATCTCAAGAAAAAATAAATTTGAAATAACTCAACTTAATGGTGATAGTATTAATCTCATAATTTTTGGGTAATTTAAAAGATGGGGTGAAGCTTATTTATTTATTTATTTATTTTTATGGTACAAAGTTAATGATTGAGAGTATTATCATTGTTAGAATAAAGACTCATTTATAATTTTATGTGGAAACTAAATTATATGGATATTTAATTTATTTATCTGGGTTAAAATGGCATTTGATGTTAATGTGAAAAGAAACTTAATTCCAAGCAAAATTTATCATTCTAATTAGCTAAATCTACCTGGATTAGTGTGGATGTGGGTAAGATTAATTAATCGAATTAATTTGGAGTTGATAAAAACGCTGGTGATTAAATTGAAATATTGAATTATTGAACATCAAATTAGACATACGATTAATGAAAATCTCTTATAAAGATTGGTGGAGATAAATTAATAGTGGTTTCAAATATCGAATAAAACAATAAAATTTTAAGCGGCGGAAATATTATATATGAAACGAGAAGTAAACCAATTTCAATTAACCATGCCCGATAATTGATGAAGGAGTCTCTTAAGGAAAAATAACGAATTGAACCTATGATTAAGTTGTTCACAAATTAGCTATTGGAGTTGTAGTATTATCAATGAATCATTCATAGTAAGAATCTTACACTAACACTATGATGTAAGAAGTAATGAAACCATTTGATATGAAATCTGAATACTAAATAAGATAATTAATTTTAGAGTTGGCTAAGCTTCTATAAACGAAAATATTTCTTATATCTAAGCATTCTTACCTAATTAAATTCGCTGAGAAAAAAAAATCTCTTATCATTATAAGAGCAAAAAAATAATTAAATAAATAAACTTAGTAATGTTACTAGTGTGTTCCTAGGTGTAGTTGAAAGGGCATATTTTAGTGTTATTGTTAGCAAGGTTCTAACCCTTTATGCATGTAAACTTTAAATCGACGAATTAAGGTCAAACCATTCTACATAAAAAATAATTCAACCAAGTTTAGGTAACGATGGCATCTTAAGAAAAACCAAGTGCAAAGATTTAAGTTAAGAGTTAAGTGGATTTGCAAGATCCTATTACCAATGTTATTTATTTAAGATATTTATAAAAGTTAAAAGTTTATTAGCAATTAAACCTCAACCAATGGAGTCGATCATCAAGAATCTTTAACAACTTAAATTATGTGTTGTTCTTCAATCATTATAATCTTGTTGATATGATTAGACCTTGGTAGTTGTGTTGCATAATGGTGGCTTGTGAAGTTGCAAACCTATGTTAAAATAAAATAAAAATGATGATGTTGTGTTGGATCCACATTAAAACTTAGGCATGACAATGATTTTGAAATAGAGTATATTAAGGGTAAATAAAATAGGGTAGCAAATGCTTTGAGTAGGAGAAGACACTTGATGGCCATAGAAACCTTTAAAACTTATTTCAAAAAGAAAGTGATGGAAGGAAAAAAATATGATCCATGGTATAAACAAGTCAAATTAACTTTGGAAAATGATCCAACTAATCCAAATTTTGGGGGATATACCCTTGATGAAGATAAGTTACTATGATTCAATAATAGAATCAATGTTCCCAACTCAAGTGAATTAATGAAGATAACTTTTTATTAGAATCCCATAATACCCATTATTTAGGACATCCTAGGGTAAATAAACTTTACTCAGATATATAAAGGAATTATATTTTTTGCAAGGGATGAAAAAGAACATAGTACTTTATGTAGCCAAGTGTTTGGAATGTGAAAGGGTAAAGGAAAACATAATCATCCAACAAGATTATTGTACCCTCATGATATACCTCATCACAAATATTAGATCATTAGTATGGATATTTTGCATGTGTTACCTATGACACCTTATAAACATAATGTAATTATTAGGTAATTGATAAGATTACTAAGGTGGATCACTTCATACCAAGAAATTTAATTGATGATGCACCTAATTTAGCAAGTTTTTCTATGAAAGAAATATTTGGGATACATGGAATTCTTGAGAAAATCATATCAAATAAAGATGTTAGATTCACTTCAAGGTTTTGGACAACTCTCCAATAATATTTGGGAACACAACTAAATTTTAGTTCAACTTACCATCTTCAGACTGATGGCAAAACAAAAAGAACTGATTAGATTGTGGAAGATTTACTTTAGATGTATTGCATGGATCAAAAATTAAAATGGGAAGAATATCTTCCAGTAGTGGAATTTGCTTATAATAATACCTTCCAATCTTCATTGGAAATGGTTCTTCTTAAAGAATTATATGGAAAACCTTGTCGAACACCTTTGAGTTGGGATAACCTTGAGGATAGAATAATAATTGGTCTTGATATGTTAAATTAAATGGAAAGACAAACTAAGGAAATTAGGAAAAGATCAAAAGAAGCATCAAATAGACAAAAGAGATATGTAGATAAGAATAGAACTTAGAGAGAGTTTGACATAGGTGAAAAAGTGTTTCTAAGAGTTTGACCTCACAAGAGTTCCATAAGATTCAAAAAAAGGCTAAGTTAGCACCCTGATATGTTGGCCCTTTTAAAATCTTAGAGAAAGTAAACCTGATTGCTTTTAGATTAGCCCTACCTCCCCAACTAAGTCGTATCCATGATGTATTCCATATATCACTTCTTAAGAGATATGTACCTAATGAAAAACATATTCTAAATTGGAATGCATTACAGGTTCATTAGCCAGGGAGAATAATAGTAGAGCTATACAAAATATTAGAGAGGTTCCAGAACTAATTGCACAACAAAGAGGTTAACCAATGCAAGGTGCAATGGGATTAGTATGATGAAGAAAATTCTACATGGGAAGATACAAATGAAATGCAATAGTTATTTCCCTTCTAGTTTTGAATTCTTTTTGTTTTAAAATACCATTTTATTTCCAATTTTGGGTTGTTGTATAAGTGCATGGACACAATGCACAATGTAAGGGGGGAAGAATTTCATAACCCCCTCCCTTAGAACAATTATGAACTTCTCCCTCTCTTTAAATATGAAGGTGTGGTAGCTTTTTGGAAAAACATTCATAAGTAGGAACGAGAGTGGGAGAGTGGTTTGAATTCTACAGATGGTGAAGGAGAAGATGGTGAGATTAACGATTTGGCTCGATGGTTCATGGATAATGTGCTACTCCTAGCACACTTTCCTGAAGATTTCTCTGTTGTGAGGTGGTTCGGGGCTATTGGTGTTGCGGTGATGTTTTCCTTCTAGCAGACCCTCCTCATGTTGTTTCTTCTCGCGGTGATGGTGTTGAAGGCTTTTTCATGGCCTTTTCTTTTCTTGTGTCCTCTATCTCTATGGTAGTTTCATTCCTTTTTGACCACTTCTTATCTTGTGTCTTTTTGGGCATCACTGTTGGGGATGGTTGTTTTTCCTTTCTCACGTCATTCCTTGGTGGAATGGCTTGTTTTCTGAATTTTTTTGGCCTTTCTTTGGTTGAAAGGTGTGCTACTCTTTTCGGCTCAGTTCTTGTGAATTATCTAGGTTGTTTTGGTCTACTCCAGATTTTGGCTATTGGCTTTAGGGAGGGGCTTGGGAATTTTCTCTCCCCTTTTGTTGTGGTTGGCTTGGTTCTTCCTTGCATTTGGGTGTGCTTGGTTGCTATTTGTTCTATCTTTCTAGCCGCTGGTGTGACTTGTTTCATTGTTGGGGCTTTGTCCTCTTTGGACTAGTGGGTTGTTTGGGCCGATGTTTCTTGTGGCTGGTGTGTTTTTTTGGGCACTCTGGGGGGTTTCCCTTTCTGTTTATTAGGTGTTATGTTGCCTTTACCCTTTGTTGTTGTCTCTTTTCAGTGTCCCTGGATTTTGTTTTGGGATTTGGAAAGCCTCTATAAGGTTGTGCATAATGATTTTTTTATTGAGGAGGTTGTTTTGGAGTGGTTTTCTACCCTCCATGTTGTTGTTGTGTGTGCTATTCAGAAATATAATGTGTCCTCTTTCTCTTCCAGATTGAGGAGTGTGGGTTCTTATTGTAAGTTCCTTTCATAGTTGTGGAGACCCTGCCTTGTTTCGATGTGGTTAGTTTTGTGCTTCAGTAAGGATTCCTGGTTGGTGGAAGAATTATGGGTGTTTCATGGTGCTAGTCTGTTGCTCTTGCACCTCTTGGGTTTAAGTTTTGGGTGGTTGTGTGCTGCTTTGACCATTTGGCTTTGCTCCACACTTCCTTGGTGGTGGTCCTTTGCTTGAATTTTTATTTGGAGGGAGGTTCTAGTCTTGTTGTGTTGGATCTTCTATTTTTCTACTCTATCTTGGTGTTGTGTTGGGTGCTTATGTTGGGCTCAATTTTTCCCTACTCTTGTGGCCTCTGTACCTTGTTTATGGTGGTTTTTGTACCATTGATAAGCTTTTTGGTGAAGGCCCTTCTTTTCTGGGTTTGTCTTGTGAAGGATGCCCTACTTTCCTTGTTGGTTAGTTTGTGCAAGGGTGTGGACTGGTTCTGGGCCAAGGCTTGTGCTTGACTGGTGGTTGTTTCAGTGATGATTTCCATTCTCAGGAGGATGGTTCTAGGTTCTTGGTTTGTTGGTTTCCCTTTATGGTGGATGGTGCTTTTTCTAAGGAAGGAGCTGCTGGATTTATCGTGACTTAGGTTGATTATGTTGGTCGAGAGGTTGTTGTTGTCCTTTCTTTTTTTTTTGTCCTTCTGGATGCCAAAGGATGAGGTGTTTTCCTTTTTTATTAGAGTTCTTGCTTGCTACCATGTTCTACTAATGTTGTATTCAATAGAGGTGAATATTGATGCTATTAAGGTGGAGCTAGAGGTTGTAGAAATGGTGGTAAGTGCTTCTCTCTTTTGTTGGTTCCTATTGAGGTTGAACATGCTTGCTCTAGAGGGAGGTGTCTTTGGTAGTTTTGGTCCCCACTTCTTCCTCTCCTATAGAGGGGAGCCCTATCATTTTGAGGTGGTTTTGGGGTTGGTGTCTAGTTGGATGGTGTAGTTTGAAGAACGTTTCTCCACAATAACTTGTGATTTTTACCCCTCTTTTGGTGGGAATCTGTTAGGCTCAGTTTTTCCAAAGTTGAGCAAGAGGTGTGCTACAGTCCAACTGTTGCAGGTGGTTCATTGCCTAGTTGTTTCAGGTAGTTTTTTGGGCTCTCGGTCTTGTGTTTTGGGTTTAAGTTTCTTGGATCAAGGCCTTTGATTTTTCTTTGTCTTTGACATAGGACTATTGTTTGTTCTAAGTGTTATTTTCTCTTGGTATTTGGTGTCAGGGTTGGTTGTTAGTCTATTGTGTTTTGGTGGTGTTTCTGTTGTTTCTACTTTTCTGCTTTGTTGGCAAAGTATGAGACTTTGGTGTTTGGAAGTTTCCTTTTCTTAGCTCTTTACAAGGTTTTGGTCCCTTTCAAAACCTTGCTTACCTTATCAAAAACAATTATGAACTCCTTTTTTTTGTTATTGGTAATTTATTAATTATAATCTTTAAAAAAACTAATTATGTATATTATTGATTTAAGGTTCAGATAAATAAAGCCAACAAACATTAATAGATTATGATAATATTATGATATTTAGAGGAACCAAATTTTATTTAAATAGAAAATTAAAATGGAATCTTATATAACACTCCAAATAGTAGTACAATAATAATATAAAATTAATGTTAAGATTATTGATCTTGACTTTATAATGGAAATAGAAAAAAATGTATTAATAATAATGACCCATGATCTTGACTTCAGTTACAAATAAATTTGTTGCTATGTTGATAGTGGGCTATAACTAGTATATATATCTTCAAAATAATCTATATAAAATACATCAAAAGATATCAATCTGTTTTTTTCTTTTGATTAGCAAACTTAAAATAAATAAAAAGTCATCATATGATTTATTAGATTTTTTGTTTTTCTTTGATGGATTTGTTGAGCACCTATATATAGTGTTTCCATTGTAGAGTAACATCTATCAATGTAATAATAGAAAATGGGGGCTCAACCTATGAAAGTGGAAGCACTTACCTTGTTTTTTAAAAAGGAGAATTTATCAATCATCAAGGGGGAGGAGAAATGGAGGACTGGAGTCTATGAAATAGTTACCAAATATTGTGTAGGTATTCTAAGTAACCATTAGTTATCTTATCTTAACATTCTTGACTGAATAAGTAGAGATGTATGCCTCCAGTGAATGAACTATCTTTCTAGAATCAATGATAAATGGTTGTTTTTCATATTTATATCTTTAAAAATAGGATATGTATTCTATTGTAATCTCCATGTCATAAGTTATGTGTAATAAAATCTTACATAGTATGCAATTTATAGGGCTTTGGTAAGAGAATTTCTCTCCTTAGAATTAAGGCAACCAAAAATGACGGAGACAAGTTGGGTAGAGTTCTCTACAAGGATAAAACTTGTTGCATGTAATTTAATCCCTTCAAAATTGATATAGATAGGGTTGATGCCCCATTTACCCCATTTTCCTAATTTAACTTTACATTAATAGTTGGATTTTCCTTCATGATGTTAGTGGAATATAGTTATCACAAACCAGTATCTATCCTACAGCCATTGACTCTTCTTGGGTCTGTATTTCCAAAAATTGATTCTCTAGTATCTTAGCAACCTATGTTGATTATGTGACATTCCCAGTTGTTTTAAAAATATTTCATGTGGAATTTAGTTATTTGGTTGGTAATTGAATTTTGACCTACAATATACAACAAAGTGATAATAATTGCAAGGAATTAGAAATAAGTATATGTCCTTTAACACTTGCATAACGAGGTTCCTCTAAGAATGATATCCTCACATTCCACAACTTCAGTGTCATGAAGGGATATCATCTGAGACCAAGATGGACACATTAAGGATAAAACATTTTTTCAAGGCTTCATTTGAAATAAAATATCATAGGGTGAGAATATAAATAGTGTAGACATTGGCATGATTGTAAAGAGAAGAATGTTCATGTATGCTAATACATCCTATTCTATCAGCTAATTAAAAAGGAATATAAAAATATACAATTAATTATTACAACAATTGAAACGTGTGCTAAGTCAAAACCATTCTATGAGTAAAAACAGATGCTCCATATTCGTGAAGCATCCCTTACATAGTACTATAATTTTATGTTCTTGAAGTATAATTTATTTTTTTAAATGTGGACATGTTAAATACTTAACTTTAAAAATTATAAAAAAAATAGTTTTTCAATTCATTTTATCTTTGATATTAATAAGCAGAAAAACCAGGGTGTTGACCCTTAAAACAAGACCACACAGGTCATTCACAACAGATTAGCAATAACAACACCTTAATAGCAGGTCAAAAAACCTGACCATCACCCCTAGTAAAACATATCAAAAACAACTGGAACCAAAAAAACCTAAGCTACTAGCAGAGTTCATCAAGAACTATTATATAAAAGTCTTAGCCATAGACCACCAAGGGTCCAACTAGTCATAGAGAAGAAACAAAATAGAGATGTCCATAGCATAAAATATAAAGGAAGGTTGATCATCTAGCCATAACCAAAAAACCCGTAACCCCAAGACACTAATATTTTTTCCCGCTACATGGTTTAACGAGCTTTATGGTAGCCCAATCTTTCACAAGGAAGTTAAGCAACTCCTTGTTACTATCCTCTTCCTTCACATTGTCCATCAACTTGTCCTTCTATAGAAGACATAACATAGTGGCAAACCTGTGCATAATCTTCAAGGCGAAGCATGTAACCTCTTGCAGCCTATTTTCCAGACTCTCCATTTTATTTTTCAATTTTTCAACCTTCTCCCAAACAACATCCTGTTTATTGTAATCTTCCTTCATGGGAGTCTTGCCTTCCACAACATTCGAAGCCCTATATTTTACTTCCATAGTTTTAATACAGGCGGGGCCCTTTTTTAGGCTTTCCAAACCATGGGAGGAGCTACTAGTAGAGACCGAGAGGTCCTTCTCCCCTACCTCCATATCCTTCATGCTTTTACTCTCACTCTCATTCCCATTGTAAGAGTCTGAGGCCTCCTTAAAAATCTTCCCTTTTTCTTGCTTGATGACCAATCTATTAGAACTACAGGGGGTGTTAGCCTCCTCAGTGATCTCAATGTTCGAATCAATTTGGTGGAGTCAGAATTTAGTCTTTTTAGAAGCTTTAGTCTTCATTCTCGGGGTGGGGGCTAAATGTTTCTTATCCTTTCCCTTTGCCATAGGCCCCTGCGAGGGGGATGTGTCATGTGGGGAGGATTTTAGAGAAGGTTTTTTGAGGCATTTCTTCTTACTAGGGCCAGGGGTGTCCATAATACTAGCAGATGGGGGATTAGACGAAACCTGAGCCTCATCCATAGCAAGGGGTTGAGGGGCTTCTTCAACAGTGATGGGCCGAAGAGGAAAAAGGGCCAGGTGGAAGTGGTATAATCTAGATATAAGCCCTTGGTGGAGGATGGTGTAATTCACATTTGAATTCATGGCTTTGACTGCATCACACATAGTACTTTCAAGGGAATGAATGAGAAAGAACGAAATGGAAATATTATGGTGGTTCCTAAGGTGATTGAGGAAATTGAAGTGATAATAGTAGTACACCCAATACCTTCCTTCGAGAGTGAAGTATTTCATGACCACCATGCAAATTTTTTCCCATGGCCCAAGAAGCTCCTCACGGTTGTACCCACCACATAGCTTAACAGGTTGCTCATCGCCCCTGAAGAATAGGTTGAGACTAGTTTGATCAGCAACTTTAGTGGTATTATTCCATGTACGCCCTTCAAGAGAAAGACCCATGGCCCTAGCAATGACCTCCTCATTGATTTCAAAGGAGATGCTACTGATGGTGACCCTTTTGTCATTCCAAGAGGAGATGAATTGTTTGGAGAGTCCCTCATCATGACCAGTCATAGATTCCATATACTGAGCAATACCACCCTCCTTGCATATATGCCAAATAGTGGCATCCGCTTTCCATTCGTTGAATTTATCCAGCTCCACACGCACTTGGTCCCCACCCATAGTGTCCACACAAAAAAATACCAACACAGTGAACGAAAGAGCAGAGTAGAAACAAAATCCAAATCTAGAAACATCCACGGCAACCCGATCGGCAAAAGGTAACTTGTAGAGCCGTAAAAGATGACAATAAATGAGACTTCCCATTGCTAGCATGGGCTTGCCAATTTCCCCATGCAAGGAGTCAAGGGAAGGAAGAAAAATCATGGAAAAAATAAAACCATCCATCCCAAAAAATCGAACAAGATCTGCAAGGCAGGGAAAATCATCACAAATTTCAAGAGTGTACAAAAAATGATGACCCCATCAGTCATTAGGAGTGAAATGACAAGTCCCAATGGTAATGACACTTGGCAAATACTTTGCTTCATTATTTCCACATAACGGCCAGTTATTTGAATAAAAACTCCTGCCAACCTTACAAACAAAGGCTAAACACAACCACCCTAAGTTTAGAAAAAAATTAAATTTAAGGATCATGATGTGTTTCATTAAGGTCCTTTCTTAGAAGTGCCATAAAATTCATTTTGTTAATTAGTTATTAATAAGTTGGTTTTGAACCAATTAAAAATTATGCTCTTCAAATATAATTTATTTTTCTAAAAGTGAACATGTTAAATATTTAACTTTAAAAATTGTAAAAAATATTTTATAATTGACTAAGAAGTTTTAGGTGTTATTGTAAGGGAAAGCTAGATAAACTAAATTTTTAACAATTGTTTTTAAACATGAATTTTTATTTTTCTCTTTATAAAGTCATTGCATAAATTCTTTTAAAAATAAATAAATGTTACTTAGTTGTACATTTTTTTTAAGAATGATTTTTTAATGTATGTAATTGTTATTTTTTAATTAAAGAAAATCTAAAAAATAACATCCATAAATTGGCATATAATTAAAATAAAAAATTTAAATTAAATCTTAAACTATTTGATATTGCCACTTTTTTTTATTTTCCAAATTTTATTAACTTCAAAACATATATAAATACAAATAAAAATAAAAATAAAATAGCTTAAATTATTATAATTATTAATTAAATTATAATTATAATCCTATTATTATTAATTCTTATAATGCTAAAATCATTATAATTAGGATTAGGATTAGAATTAAGAATAAGGTAAAAATTACGATTAGAACTATTCAAAAATTAAAATAAATAAAAAATAAAATATTAATAATAAAAATGAACTAAAATATGATTAATAGATATAATGCTTCAAAATTTTATTCATCTAATATCTTTATTTCAAATCTTATTCCCAATATTAATTCATAGATTTCTTTTTGTAATTTCACTCTACAATTCTTTATTGTTAGGGTTAAGATTACGACCATAGTTATGGATAGTGTTATTCCCATAGTTAGGGTTTGAGGTAGGTCTAGGATTAGGATAATAGTTTAGAATTTATTTTTAGGATTAAGGTTAGGGTTAGGATTAGGGTTAGAGTTAAGGTGTGAGTTAGATCATGCAAAGAACTAATTAACAATACTAAAACACTATAATTAACAAAACTTACATTTACTTTTTTTCATATTAGTAAAATTTACTTTTATTTTTTCTAAATCTAGAAAACAATAATTACAATACTATAAAGGCTAGTACTAGCCACTACCTGGCACGTGCCAATTTTATTATCGCTTTCATTTTAATGTAGTTATGCCACATTGTTGATAATTAGATATTGTTAAGCATAAATTGCTTTTCTAAAATAAGAAATTGATAGGAGAACTTAATAGGCCTTAAGAGGTGGATCAAATATAAATTGTAAAATATAGAAGTAAATATCAACCAAAGCTAACATTAGAATTATTGCTTTGATTTCCTCAAGACAAGTGTTGTAAGAAACATGCAGAGGTAAGAAATTTCTTACCATGACTATCAAAGATTTATTTAGATAAGTACTCACTCTAGAGGACATGTGAAAAGTCTAGATATTGATATTTTTAATGTTTCAATATTACTAACTATAGCTAGTGCCAAATAGTCCACTATTTAATTTGTGCCACATGATTCAACAAAACAAGTTTTGTAGCTATTTCATGATTTTAATAGTAGTAAATAAATCTCTTTCAATTCACAAAGATTCATAATCTAAGGGAAACTATGCAATGAATTTTAATTACAGTAATATGATAATGGTATAAAATATATTGAGCATGTAAATTTATATTTTCCAGAGATGCATAAGTTATTTTAATTTTAACATGGTCCTTAGCCTTGTTTTACTTTTTTTTTATGAATAGGCATTATATCTATATTAATTTAAAAGATAAAAGTACATATTCACAAAAAAAAAGATGGGTGGTAAGAAGGCACACCCTAAGAGTCACATGGGCTAAGCCTAGAAATTCAAAGTCACATGGGCTAGGCCTAGAAAGAAAGAAACATTACAAACATACTAAAAAAGACCATCAAGCGGCCATTAAAGTTCCAGTAGAGGGTGGAGGGTCCTTATCATCCATGTTTTTACCCCATACATCAGTTTGGTTTGGAGTAATGTCAGGGGGAGCCCAACCGTTGTCATCTCTTTCTGTATCTTTATCATCTCGATGAGGTAAGATGGCCAAGTCCAACTACGAGAGCCATTTAGTAGTATTAAGCGAACCAAAACTACCACCAGGAGTGTCACCAGAAGGCCACCTAGAAGTTCCACCACCACCCATCACCACCCCTCTAGATGGCCACCCCAGGTCAGCCCGTGGAGAAGGAGAAGGTGATCGTAGACAAGGGAAAGATCCACGATGAGGAGGAGCCTAGGAGTGAGGTTGAGAATCCTTGGTAGAGCTACTTCACTGCCAGCCTCGTGAAGGTGACTGGCCCTAGAAAGAAGTGGGCAGGGGAGGCATGCACACCACTGTACAAGGGGCATTGCCTCAGTGGTCCAAGAGCTCTTGCAGGTGATAAAATTTAAGCCCAACCTTGTTGGCTTGCACTTGAATCTGTAAAACATAATTAGAGAAAATAATTTATTTAGAATATAATAAAACAAATTTATCAGTCTGGTTATGAGAAAATATGCAAGAATTTCTATCTTTCCAAATGTTGAAGAGGATTTCCACCTTGAAAGTGTGACAAATCTAGGTATACTTAGTAGGGAGCCTGGGAGAGTCACCCAACAAAACCATATGCCAAGAAAAGGGATCTATCATGAATGTCTGAAAGAAGTCATGAATCCAATTTCATAGTTGTTGAGCTCTGGTACAAAACTAGAAAAGGTGCTTAAACAACTCAGCCTACCTACAAAATGGGCAACGAGGGTCCTAGACCCCCAAGTGAACAAGCTAATACCCCACTGGTAAGCCTTGGAAAAGAATACACCAAGCAAAGTGGGAGAGCTTTGGCTCAACACTTGCAGACCAAATAGCAAAAAATCTTTTATGCCAAACAAACACTGAATACTAGAGGTTCCATCTCTTGTTCAAACTATTAATCATAGGAAAATGGGGTGAAAGCCATTGATAACCAAGCCTAGGCTTGTAATTTTTGAAAGGGGTGTTTGGGTACCACTTCCAGTCCTTTCACTAGGGCTTGGTGGCACGAATACCCACCTTATGAAGCATGTCAACTGGAATGGAATTCACTAGACCATCATAGGTTTCACAGGCATGGTTTTGAAAACCAAAATGAGCACGGAATGCTTCCCAAGGTAGAATGTCTAGTGGGTATGAAATAAATCTTGAAGGGTCTAGATACCCTTCTTATGAAATTGGAGAGCCTTAAGCCAAGGAAGCTTGGCCAACGACTAACCAACACTAGCAAAAAGAGGAGACCACCAAAAATTTTGTTGATTGAGTGAGAGCCCATCACAAAATCTAGACCTAGACTAGCAGAGCCAGGGCTTGACAAATTCCCAAGGCCGTGAAATGCTCTTGGCCATGAAATTTCCCACAATTTGGACTCGCTCCTTCATAACCAGAAGGGTTTGAAAGCCAATTCCCTTCCATGAAGGTCTATGCACTGGAAAGCCCGACTGAATGCAATGCCTAAGGAGGATTTTCCATGCCTCAACACTGATAAGAGCTCTGATAATCCATTTGACATAAAGAGAAATCCCTTGCTGCTAGGTGGATAGAAGGCCAAGCCCACCAGAGTCTCTGGTCATGTAGTAAAACTCCCAGACATTACTAGTTTATCATAGGGTAAACCCATTAGTTAACCATTGTCTACATATAATAGGTTGATTGGTTTAGTTTAATAACAATTCTTAATGCATTGGATTCTAACTTTTTTATTCTTAATACATCTTTCTTTTTATCATTTTCTAAAGAACCCCAATGGGAGACTTGATGTATTTGAAAATCCAATTTTTTTTATATTTTAGGATTTATTGTTGATTTAATCAATTTGCATGCAACAAGAATTAAATAGTAGTTACTATTGCTGATATATTTTAAACTATACATAAACTTCAATGATGATTGCTAAGATGTTTTTCTTCACTAATTAATTATCTTGTGTAATAATAGTTTTTTTTTTAAAACCAAGATTGATTTGTATTACGTAATTCAATCTGAATTAGTTTAATTCTATTCAATTGTATTTCTTTTATTAAATTATGTTAAGACAATTTCTTTTATCACTACTCACCCCACTGAATAAGTGGAATGAAACACACCATTGAATAAGTGGAAGAGTTTATTTAATTTTATTTATATCAATCTTAGTGTTTGATTAAAAATAGCTTAATTTAATTGTAGGAGGCAATTAGTACTAGTTCAAATATTGTAAAATCAAGTAATCCATATTTTATTTATTTATTCTTTCACAAATGTATTATTGATTTACTTTATTGCTACTTACCCCACTGAAAATTTGGTTTTCGCACTCATCACTAAACAAGTGGAAGAGTATGATTTCATTTCATTATTATTCCAATCTTCCTGCTACAAAAGTGGATGAATTCATCTAACCCCACTAAATAAGTGGATTTATTTAAAAAGTTGTTTAGTATTAAATAAAATCATGTACACCGTATGCTCTCACCTCACCCTTACTGGGATCTTGGTGATCAAAAAGTGGAAAGGAAATTTATTTAAAAATCTTGTACACTGAATGCTCTCACCTTGCCTCATTTGAGATCTTGGTGATCAAAAAGTTGGAAGGAAGCTTATTTAAAAATCCTGTATATTGTATGCTCTTACCTCACCTCATTGGGGATCTTTCTGGTCAAAAAGTGTAAGGGAATTTGTTTAGTATTAGTAAATATCATTTTGTTTTCTTAGTTAGAAAACTTTAATCAAGAATTTAAACCCAAAACCATCAGTTTTTTGTATCAATGGTATCTCTAGCTCACGTTTACAGGTAATGTTTTTGTGCTTGAGCTATTGCATCTATAGCCTAATATAGGTGCAATAACAACATTTGTGACATTGTCACCTTAAATCAACAAGGAGAAAGAAGGGATAATTTGATGATATCTAGAAAGATAAATCAAATGAACCTATACCTACTAATTCAACTTAGGAAACCTCTCTTTAGAATTCAAATTAATATTTATTTATATTGTTATGATAATGTAAATTTTTGCAATGAAAATTTAGCTCCAATGGTCTCAAGGGTGATGTTATATTTTCAAGAGTAGAGCTTAGTTGCTTTAGAAAAACTAACAGTCATGGTGACTATTTACTTATAGGTATGGTAGTAGTTGTAGAGGAACTATCTGGGGGAAAGGGGCCCTAGTAAGTTTTGCATACCCACATAACAATTCACATCAAACTTAGAGTAGAAAGAGAACTACATACATTACGCCTTGATCTCATTTAGAAGCAAGGTATGTAGGAAGTTTGGGAAACAAAGGAAGTTCCCAATACTTAAACATTCAGAGATGAGCTTAGGATATGGTATATTTTAATGAAATACTTAATGATTTAAGAGAAATCCTTATTTTAAGAAAAGTGTTTAAAAATGTAATGTAAGACAAGTTTAAATGTAATCTTGTATACTCAAAAGGAAACTTAGATGGTTTTGCTTGATTCCCAAGGCTTAGGGCTGAATTCTAAGGTGGGTCTTAAGTTATTTTATTTATTTGTGTACATCTAAAGACATCAACCTTAGTGCACTTCTAATAAATAAGTGCAGTCCTTAGAGAGAGACTCAAGACTCGAATGGTCCCGATGAGTCTAAGTCTCTAGCCAAAGCATAATTCTATTCTTAAATAATAGATACCTACCATGTTTGGGTAGTTACCTATCTCATTTGGGTATATGCCTATCCCACATGGATAGAAGTTTTTGAGTGTAAAAATAATATATTACCTAAGCAAGTTATTCAAAAAAATATATAGTGATTAATTTTGGAGATATATATATTAATTTGTTACAATTAACTACTTTTTGATTATCTTCTATTGACGAGGGATCTAATGTTAATCTAGCATCTTTATCTATGTCATCCATCTTACAATATTGTGAAAGAAGTGTATCAATAGTTCCATCCTCTTGTACCATAATATCTTCCCAAGTAGTAGAGGTAATGGGAGGGATACAAACATGATTCTCATGACTCTCAATGATTGGATAATCTTGCACCAAGATAATCTCACAAGTAAGAGAGATATTAGGAGAAGAACTATCATGATTTTCATGATTGTCAATGATTGCATCTTCTTGCACCAAATTACCCTCACACATAGGAGAGATAGTGGGAGATGGATCAATAAAAATTAACAAAGAGGTGAAAGGAACTCAATTTCACATGCTTGGGTAGTGTCGTAAATTGTCACCCATGACAATTTCACACTATGTTTTTATCCCCCTAAGTGCATGGACCTAATTGTTCACCTAATTTCCTAAATTATGCATTCCATGGCCCATTTTAACATTTATCGACAAATTTCATGTAGAAAACCAAAGCATTCATTTAATATTTTTCCCCTCACACCTTAAGTCCCGTAAAATAGGGCTAGGACCTAGTCACCTATGATGACTTAGTCCCCCTATTTTTCCTCCAAAATTGGATATGTCAAAATCAGAATTTTATTATTTGAATTTCAAAAGTCCAATGTCAGCTATCAAGATTTAATTTTTTGAAAATTATAATAACTATATATAAATACCTATTTATTGCATCATTTGAAATCTATCTAGAAATTATTGGAAATCAAAAGCATTATCAAGCAATAATTAATTCAAGAGCAGTCAAAAGCAATCAAGAGTAGATTTATTGCAACAATTCAATATGAAACCATCATGTCAAAGTGTATTTGATTTTTTTCATGTCTATGTTATCATATTATTTTTGATATCTTACCCTTACATGTCTTCAAGCAAATCAAGCCAACAACAATCAAATCCTTCAGGATATTTTTATGACATTATTCCTTCATGGAAGCCATTTTTGAGTGGTGATTTGATTCCATTGTTGATACATCATTCATTTATCATTTAGCCTCTATCCCTAAAATGGATAAGCTCTCTTTTATTGAAATTACCATTGTGGAGGTGGAAACACAAATGCGGGGTTTGATTGAGGCAAGCCCCTATATGGCATAACCCTTCCTCCCTTTTTGAATGTGCAGGTTTTGGATTTGAAGAAGATTGGGAGAATTTTGAAGGTCAATTTTTCATTATTGCATTCAAACCCTAAACTTTGACAACATATATGGAAATTCAATTATCTTAGCACCTAACAAAGATTTGATAGAGTGACAACTTAGAAAATAGAGCTTTGATCTTGCTCCAAATGATTGTGAAATCAAATCTAAGATTCATTTATTGGGACATAGTCACCTATTGTGCATATTTTCCACACACGCTCCGTCGAAGGTAGGGACCCCCTTTTTTCGCTTTTTGCCTTGCTCCACTGACTTGGTCCCCGCTCACTTACTTCACCTTTGCCTTCATTTTTTGACTTTGGGGGAAGGTTTCCTATGGATTTGGGATTTTTTCATGACGCCTAAGTGAACTATCAAGGTTTCATTAAGTTTTGGGAAGTTTCTGAAATTTCTTTGCGAGTCGTCACCCCTCTATCCCTGTCCATGGGAATTTCTTTGCAGGACATCATCCCTCCGTTGTCATCCATGGGAATTCCTTTGTGGGCCACCGTGTGCAAGTTTCCATGTGAGGATTGTCATTTTTAAGGCGACCGACACTTAACTTCTTCCCACATTGCAAACTCTGCACCTATTGCACCCCTTTCATTGTTGTTCAACGATGAAGCCTTCATGACCATCCCGAGTTGTGCATTCTGCAAATGTTATCAGTGATCCTAGACTTGAGGTCCAAGGTGGTAAAACAACCAAGTCGAGCATTTGCGG